>PVIJ01003001.1:0-145036 GCA_004024925.1 Scalopus aquaticus | reverse complement strand
ATGCTGAATAGTATTCCATTGTGTATATGTACCACATCTTCTTGATCCAATCATCTATTTTTGGACATCTGGGTTGCTTCCATACCTTTGCTATTGTGAACAGTGCCGCAATGAACATACGGGTGCATGTATCCTTTCGGATTAGTGTTTTTGTGTCCTTTGGGTAGATTCCCAAAAGTGGTATTGCTGGGTCGTATGGGAGCTCCATGTTGAGCAGTTTGAGGAATCACCATACAGCTTTCCATAGTGGTTGGACCAGTTCACATTCCCACCAGCAGTGTAGAAGAGTTCCTTTTTCTCCACATCCTTTCCAGCATTTGTTATTGCCTGTATTTTTAATGTGTGCCATCCTCTCAGGTGTGAGGTGGTATCTCATTGTGGTTTTTATTTGCATTTCCTTGATTATAAGTGATGTTGAGCATTTTTTCATGTATCTGTTGGCCATTTGCTTTTCTTCTTTGGAGAAGTGCCTTTTGAGCTCTTCTGCCCATTTTTTGACCGGGTTATTGGCTTTGTTTTTGTTGAGTTGTGTGAGTTCCTTGTAAATTTTTGTTATCAGTCCTTTATCAGATGTATTGTGTGCAAAAATCTTTTCCCAGTTCGTAGGGTGTCTATTAGTTTTGGTTAATGTTTCTTTTGCTGTACAGAAGCTTTTTATTTTGATGTAATCCCATCTGTTTGTCTTGTCTTTCACTTCCTTCGCTTTGAGGGATGTGTCTTTCAAGATTTTGCTGAGATGTATGTCGTGTAGAGTTTTGCCTAGATTTTCTTCTATACATTTTATGGTTTCAGGTCTTACATCCAGGTCTTTTATCCATTTTGAGTTGACTTTTGTGAAGGATGTGAGGTAGTAGAATAGCTTCATTTTAATCTATCCTGATTTTTTTCTCCCGACTTGTGTTTGGTAAAAGAAATGAGACATGAGTGAACCTGGTTAGTGGATGTCTTTCATTGTCTATAGAGTTTTTACTTTAGACTTTTAGAACTACAACTGATCAAAAATAAGTGTTTTTTAGGAGGAACTAGAGTCATATTTGGCATGTCTGTGCCAAATATTGAAGATAAATTAAAAAAAAATCTTGAATCAACCAAAAGGCATGATTTTTCCATCAAGCCTCTTAGACTATTAATTACTAATGCTAAAAATGACAGAAGAAAAAAAAAGATGAATGGCTCTTTTTTAATATAAATTTTTATTGAAGTAACATTGCTTTTTCACACTATATAATTCATGTGTACAGCATCATATTTCAACTAAAAATTCCCTATAAAATACATCATGATCACCACCAAAAGTCTAGTTTCCATCCAGTCCCCTTACAATTGACCTCCTTTACCCATTTCGCATACCCCCACCCTCTTTCCCTCTAATAAGCAGGTTGGTGATTTTCAATAAAAATGTCTTCTACTCAGGTTATCTTTAAAAAATTAGCTTAAGTTTGGTGAGTGTTTCCAACATCACAGTTAGAACCATTCTGTTCTGTCACTTTTCTAGAAAGTGCTAGAGGCTGAGTCATGGCTTTGATACCGGGGTGGCCAGAGTTGGGGGTGAGCATTAGAAAGTTGCTTGTTCATCAAACCCAAGTATAAGGGAAGAAGCCAAAGTCCCAGAGCTAATGCCCTCCAGGTACATTTCATAGCTAATTGGATATCTGGTAATTGCTAGACTGATTTTTTTAAATGCAGTTAAGCATTTCGCATATTAATTTTGTTTCTTAGAATGTAACCCCTTAGCTTACACTCATGATTCATGTGCCCTAAATAGATTTCTAATTTTTAAACTCAAGATATCTCTAGGAGTTGTAGGCTTACTTCATAAATTGAGTAATCACTGATGTGTTCTCACATGTAATGCTGGTATAATTTCCTTTATGTAATGGATTTTTGACTACAAAGTTAGAAAATTTTCTAAATTAATGAAGTAGGGGCCTCCCTGGTGGCGCAGCAGTTGAGCACTGCGCTGTGGAGCTGTGGCAGGCAGGGTGATAGAGTTCGACGCCCAGCTGGGGATAATCCCACATGGTGCGGCAGACCTCTCCTGCCTCACCCGCTGCTCTCCTCAGCAGTGTATTTCTGATCTGCCTGTTCTGCTCCCCACTCTGTCTCTGGTGAACCTTCTCACTGCCCCACGCCTCTGGCCTGTACCCCAGCTTGTATGTATAAATAAATAAATCTTTAAAAATAAATTAATTGGGGCCTCCCTGGTGGCGCAGCAGTTAAGCGCTGCGCTGTGGAGCTGTCGGCAGCAGCGATGATGCGAGTTTGACGCCCGGCCAGGGAGATTCCCACATGGTGCGGCAGACCTCTCCTGCCTCGCCCGCTGCTCCCCTCAGCAGTGTATTTCTGATCTCCCTGCTCTGCTCCCCACTCTGTCTCTGGTGAACCCTCTCACCGCCCCACACCTCTGGTCTGTACCCCAGCTTGTATGTATAAATAAATAAATCTTTTTTAAAAAATTAATTAAGTAAGTAAAATCAACCTGGGGAAGGAGACATATTTTGTCATATATCTGTCTATAAAGCTGATAAATGTTTTTTTTAAACAAAAGCATTTCTATAAGCTAAAAATGGAACTTTTAATATATTTGTAAAATAACCTACAATCTAAAAATACCTGAGTTGAGATTTTCATACTTTTTTTATTCTTACAAACACACATATATAATAAAACGATGAGCAGTTTCGGCATCAATGATAAATAACGTGACTACCCATATGCCTTTGTGGAAGATTTTCAACTTTAATTTTAAATACCACTTTAATTGGTACCAAAAGATCTTGCCTAGTTGGTTTTCTCTGTGAACAAGGACTCTCTAGATATTCAAGTTTTATGAATACTTAAAGTTTGGCTTTAAAGTTTGCCCTTAATCAACATAGCTTTATACGTTTTGTGATGAATTTGAATGAAAATCTTCTAAAATCTTTCTCTCCCAACCTTCTGAAGTGAATCATACTGTTATTATACTTCTTGGATGTTTTTAGTTATCATTTTGAATAAGTGGCACTCACATGTTATCAGGGCCCCTGTGGGATGCCAGAGGGCTGTGTACAGTCATGCCCGGGGTATGTTTTGAGAAACACACTGTTAGGTGATTTTGTGCAAATGTCATAGAGCGTGATTACACAAACTTAGAGGGCATAGCCTGCTGCACACTTGGGCTGTGTGGTATGGCCTATTGAGACCACCATCATGAACATGATCTGTCTTTAACTTAAACATTGTTGAGCACATTGTAAAATCTCTTGAGTGTGTATAGAAGGCACTTTTCAAGGCTTTTTTTTTTTTCACTCCATAAATAGTGTTAGGGTAAGATAATTTGTGTGTATATTTTTATCGTTTCTTTTATTCTGTAGATTTGGGTAGATGGTATTGCTATTATTTAGAATTGTCTATATTTTATTGTGTACTGGAGGCTGTGGTGCCATGAATGATGATGATTTTAGAAAGAGAAAAAAAACACCCCTTAAGGTTTGCAAGACACCGCAAGTTTCACTTCCCCTTCTCTGGCTCTCTATGAGAAGACAGGGGTGTATATACCTTGTGATGACCAGAGATGTGTACTATCACCCCTCGAAAATAAATTTTAACATCTTCTCTAAATCCAATATGCAGATTTAATTAACATAAGTAATCCTGTCACTCAGAATACTTAAAGAAATATGACCAAAGGCAGTCCCCTGAAAAATCCAAACTAATGCTGTAAACTTGGTATCTCCATTGCACTCAATACTGCTGACCTGGTGCAGTTACTGTCCTTGTTGCTTAAAGGTTTTTCACAGGGAAAATATTCTTACAGCTTCCTTGAAATAGTGAGAGGAACTGTGTCATTATACTGCCCCCTAATGGCCCTTTAAGAGGATGTTGGGGGAGGGGCGGGGAAGGGAAGAATTGCCATGTATTTTAGTGAAAAATTCACTAATTTAATTTGAAACACTCTCCAGTGAGTCTAAAATATTATTTTTAAACATTATTAAAAGATTGTGATCTGGAAAGCATTTCACCATAATGTCCTTAGGGAAAATTCTGCTAAACGTTTGTTAATTCATGCTTGGGTTTTGCCTTTGTCCCTTTTGTCATGCAGTGGTTTTAAAATGTTTTGACATATTTATTGTTCTGATGTCTGAATATCTGCTGGGCTATATAACTACACAACATAAGTATAATACTCTTTAACAATATAAATTAATCTCATGGTTTTTGTAGTTACTCTAGAGTTGATATTTTGCTTTCCTCTTTATATAATAAAAAAGATTATTTTATTTTAAAATTCTTATTTTTATTACTTTGTTGTAAGATGCTTCATCCTCTGAACTAGAATGGTCACAGTATCAGCATTCTGCAAGATAACTTGAGGTAGTTTCCAAACCTTTTATAGCAAATTCAGGTTTGTATAAAGATGCTCCAAAGGTATATTAGAATGATAACTTATACATTTATTTAAAGTGCTATTTACTACTTTAAAAGGCTTCTGAAATTAAAAGGTAAAATAGATGGGAAGAGTCTTCGTGGTCAACTTAAGAATTATTCTTGCCACTATGTCTATCCAAGTTCACTGAGTGGATTCATTTCATGAGAGCCTTGATTCCCTCTCTACATGATGGAATGTTACAACACAGATTTCACTGAATTGGAAAAGTCACAGTGTATTTGAAGAATTAAGACTGGATTTTGCAATTAAACAGTTTAATTCCACATCCCAATTTTGTGTCCATTATTACATAGCCTACCTTCACGAACAATATGAATCTCATTAGCCACCAGTTTTGTGAGTCTAGGTGAATATGGAACCATGAAATGTTCAGTTAGAATTCTAAGCTGCTTTATTGCCTGGAAAAGAGACTAACATTACAGAACCTCCTTTTCAAGTTCTGGTACCTTGTTCAGGTTTAATTCGCATTACTGATTTTCAGAAGAAAATTGTGTGATTTCTCTTGCCTTCAATTTGTAACACTTTAAACCCACATAAGTTCCTTTTATACTCTTCCTTAATCATTTTCCATTTTTCTTCGCTCTGGAATTGGGCCTCATTACTCACTGATTACTTCTAAATGAAAAGACTTGGGTGGGATTCCTGAGGATATTGCTCCAATTCTACTCCTGCAGGCACTGAAATTTGACTGTCTAGCTGAAAGGTGGCCTGAAAATTAAAATTTCACACACCCTTACCATCTGGAAAATAGGGTCCTATTTTCACAGGATGGAAGAAATAGAGAAAAAGTCAAGGAAAATGTCTGCCCTGTGGCTCCCTGAGTATGAGCAGATGATGACAGTAGCTGGCCTGTGTAGGCCAGTACTGGAACTAAATACTTGAAATGGTTTATGCTTAAGCCCTCCATCCTATGGGCTAGGAAGAATTGTCAGATCCATCTTTTAGGTAAGGAGACAGAGGCACAGTCCTTGCTCAGGGGAGCAGAGGTGAGATAGACAGTCACACCAAGGCAGTCTCTTTTGTACAGCACCATCCCCCGCCCCGGCTTATCTGCAAAGGATATGATTCAAGATCCCCTAGTGGATGTCTGAAACTGCAGATAATGCCAAACCCTATATAATCTCTGTGTTTATATATGTATATGTATGCCCCCCCATTTATGAATTAGGCATATTAAAAGATTAACAACCACCAATAACAAAATAGAACTTTCATAACAACATGCTGTAATAAGTTATATGAATTTGCTCTCTCTCTCAAGATAGGTTTTTGTGTATAACATTTTCAGACCGTGGTTGATAGCAGGAAACTGAAACTGCAGGGGAAACTCTGCATCTACAGGGAGCTTCCAGGAGTTGAACTCTTAGTCCCCACTGTTGCAGCTTTTCTCTTTCTTTTGGTTAGTGCCTCTCTGACTCTTTTCAAAATCTTCCCCACCAAAATGTTTCTCTTTGTCTTTTAATCTCTTTGCATTTCTCTAATTGGCACACTGTCCAACAATAGTATATTTTCTGGCACTGCCTCTTCTACAGCCTCCTTATCACTTGGACTGGTTTGGAAGCTCCTCTCTATTGAGTCATCTTCTGTCAATTCCTCTGGTGGGGTTGCTACCCCTGTATGAGTGTCCCACGCAGTTCAAACCCACGTTCAAGAGACAACTGTGTGTTGATCTTCTCAGCACCAGGGCTGTAAATAAGAATCAAATACTGCCTCTGAGAGCAGGTGCCAAGTGCAGACATATCACGGAGGTGTGAGTGGTAAACTCAGAGGGGCATGATGGACATGGGTGATTTCAAATACTTCAAATACTGCCTCTGAGAGCAGGTGCCAGGTGCAGACATATCACAGAGGTCTGGGTGGTAAACTTGGAGGGGCATGATGGACATGGGTAACTTCACAAAGGAAGGGACAGTTGAGCAGGACCTTAATATGTTTGGTTTTAAGGGATGCCTTCCCAGAAAGAATGGGAGATACCCCAGGAAGGATTAAGTATACACCAAGGACTGGAATATGGGAGAAATGGAACTGGGCACCAACTTTGCCTACTATCACGACATGGTGTGTTTCCGGGAACATTTGTATTAGCCAGAGATAGAAGGTGCCTTCACTAACACCGACTGAGCCCCTCATTCCAGAGCTGCCCCCTCTAGTCTTTGCTTCTGCCTCCTTGAAGATCTGATTACTTCCAAGATCATGGCTTCCTTCACCTATGGCTAACAGTCTTCTGATTGACGTTTTCTTTGTATTCCGCTCTCTGATGGATAATTGTAATAACTTCTGTTCCTCAGGTTGTCTGTTCTCATTCACAATCAGTAAATTTATGTGATAGTCAAAATTCAATCTAAATTCATCAGAATCCAGGGGATAAGTTAAATCATATAGCACCATTTTTTTTAGTTTTGATTGATAATATTATGCTAAGTGAAAAGATATAGAGGTGTTCATTTTATAAGAATCTCATGTTTTTGTTTATCTTGATTATCTGAATTACCATGATGATTTAAATGGATTTTTAGCACATAATTTAGGATATTCCTTTAAAACCAGGAAGCTCCATGGGTTTTACTTGTTGGAACATTTCTTATTTGAAGTAGCTCCAAATATTATCAAACATAATCAAATCATCTTTCCTGTTAAAGTGATTTTTAACATTTTTTAATATTTTACCAACTTTTTAAGTTATTACAAAGGTAAGAACTATGGAACATGTAGTGTTCTTAGAAGACTAGACTTTATAATTGTGAAAACTATTAATAAATCAATAGGTGACTACACTCTTTTTATGCTAGAAATGGGAAATACAACAACTGAATATGCTTAAATCACTAAACTCTCTGTTTATGTTACTATTATGATATTGATCTTTGATGTTTGTTTTGTAAATGCAAGACCACCTCCAGAATGATTTTTTGGCTTCAAATGTGTTAACCCCTGCCTACAATTGATAACCTAATTTGAAAAAGAGTAAGACGGACTAAGAATTTTAACTTACATTGAGTTCTCTTGCTCAAACATTCTATTAAAAGTTTTGTTTTTCTACAGTATATGCTAATAGAGGTCTTTTAATAGACTTTTCTGGTTTTGTAAGTATCATTGATTTCAAAAAGAACAGCTAAATTAGGGCTTCTAAGAAGTAAAGATACACTTTTCTATAAATGTCTCTCATATTGACATTCTCCCCCGTATCTTTTAAATGCTTTACACCGCAATTCTGGGTCCATCACATTGTGTATTAATTTACTTCTAAAGCAATTTATGTACTCATTTCTTTATAAGCTTTGTCCTATGCTCCAAGATATTTTCACTTCTTCCTCGTGTACCCAGTGCTGTGGCAGAAGCTGATGGTATTGACCCATTAATAAACACCCTGTCCAGCGAACGAGACGGAGCCATCGCCAGTGCTGCCACCGCCTTAACTAACATGGCCATGCAGGAGCCTCTGCGTGTGAACATCCAGAGCTGTGGCATCTTGCAGGCCCTCCTCGGCCCTCTGTGTTCCACCAACACCATCGTGCAGAGCAAGGCGGCTCTGGCAGTCGCTGCCACAGCGTGTGATGTTGAGGCCCGGACAGAGGTGAGAGTTCTAGTGACATGGATTTTCCCATTTTTTCAGGCCAACTCACTGGTGGATCAATTCGAAGCAGTTCCAAGTGTTTGAACCAACCCATCTTTTAAGTCCTTCACAATTGGTGCAATATTTTGCAAAATCAGTCGATGTTATCTGGCAAACAAGAAGCGCATACCCTGTAACCCTGCCATCCAGCAAGTCTCTTGCTGCTGTTTCTCTTTAATCCATAGAGGAAACATTTTACAATCAAATAATGAGGTATTTTAAAGCAAAAAGATTTACATTCTGTACTCTTAAGGCACAGCATTTTGTTGTCTACTTTCAGTTAAGAAATTTGGGGGGGCTGGAACCCCTGGTAGAGCTCCTGCGCTCCAAGAATAACGAAGTCCGCAGGCACGCGAGCTGGGCTGTGATGGTCTGCGCCAGCGATGAATTGATGGCCGCTGAATTCTTCCGACTTGGGTGAGTGGATGCTGTGCCAAGTTGCAGAATCAGATGAAGAGCAGATAATCAAGCAGCAGGTGCTTCAGGCACAAGGAGTTTCAAAGAGTAGCACCCACTCAGGCTGTGGTACAGCACAGGTCTCCCTCTAGGGACTGCCTTGGAGAGCAGCATACACCCTCTTCTCTCTCCCTCAGAGCTAAGCCACCATCTTTACAGTATCATCTTCAAAATTTTCTTTTACAATTTTTTATCTTCAAAACATTAAAAAAAACTTTATTCAAAAATTTTGTAATTAAAAATATTGAAGTAACTTTGTAACATTTATATGTGTTAAGTGTACAGAATTACAATTCAACATGTGTACATAGGAAGTTATGTTCACCACCCAAAGGCCAATTTCCTCCAGCACAGTTAACCCTTTTTACCTGCCTTACCCACCCCTCCACGTTTTGCATCTTGATAAATGCTTCTCTTCACTTTCCTCTGCTGTTGCTAACACAATCCTATTTAAAATGGAATGATCCATGGCTGCCATCTCCATTTTTCTACTTACCACCTAAACCTTTCATCAGAAGTATGCATTTAACTCCCTCCCAAATTCCTTCATTCCCAACAGCAGGTGAGTAGTTGCCTTAGCAGACCAATAAATATGGTTTCTGTACACAGGTTTACTCTATTTCTAACCATTTTTATTCTATGTATATATCATTTGAAGAACTGAAAAAGTTGGAGTCTAATACTACTTCTGCTTCAAATGAAGAAATTTTTTTCTGAAAACTTTAAGATGACTTATATATGACATTTATGTTCCCCAAATTGAATGATTTAGATGATTCTGTCAATATGAGTTTATCTAAAAGGTTCAGGAATGGCTTGTAAACTTTCCATCTCAATCCTTCACTGAGAATTTTAGCTAGGTATATAAATGAGAACTTAATTTTGGGTTGCTTGTATAACGCAAATACTGCTGTTTGCTTTTATTGACAGGGCTTTAGATATCCTTGAAGAAATTAATCTTTCAGTAACTAAAAAAAATAAATTCAGTGACGCAGCTTATAACAAGTTGCTCAACAACAACCTGCCCCTGAAATATAGCCAGACGGGCTATTTGTCATCAAGTAATATAATTAGTGATGGATTCTATGATTATGGTCAGGTAAGTGGTAGCACCAAATTATATTTCAGTGTGTGTGTGTATGATAATAATTACTTCTTTTATCATGCAACACTGCAACTTTATAGCCAGCTTACATAGTTTATATTTTTATAGACAAAAACCTGGGAATCAGAATTTCATCCTTCATTTGTTTGCCTATAAAATTTTGCTTTTGTGTACAATTTAAACTAGAATCTGTTTACTTATAATTAAGTTATCTTGCTAATTATCTCAAGTGTCAGATAAAAAAGAGGAGGCATTTTCACTGTTAGGTTCTCTTTCTTCTAGGTCTCAGTTTTAGTGACAAGAATAGAAGCATAATGTTTTCATTTTATTAGCCATAACTTGATGGAAAATAAATCATAATGCTGGATTTTAAAATATAATGTAAAAGAATATTATTTTTTGTAATTGAATGTTTAATTATGAATTTTTTTCAATGTAGTGTAATTCAGTATTAACCTCAAGAGAAACTGGAAGCTAAAAGTTAGAATCTTGAGAACATTTCCACATTGCTGCTAAAAGTTTATTTCTATTTTTTTCTGGAAACCAAAAGTAGTAAGGAGAACTGGGAAAAGTTAAAAAAAACCATAAATCCCATTTTAGGCAGAAACACTGTCTCCAAAAAAATTGAATAGTTAAAAAGATCCTCAGATCAGGGAGAAGCTGTGCAAAAGGAAAAAGTAAAGCAGAAGGGAACAAGAAATGGTTGGTGACATTCCATCAACCTACAATTGATTTGTAAACAACGTGGGAGTAAGGTATGCTCTGCCATGCTTAGTCAAAACTCCATGCATAACTTAGTCAGCCCTCTGTGTTTGTGGGCTATGGAAAGGTATATTTAACCCACCATCATTGGGGCTGAAAAAATTCATGAATACCAAGCCCCAAATGTACAGTTCATTGCTAGGGAACAAAAGTCTGTCTGGACCTTGCTGTTCAGACCTATATTGTAGAGTGGTCAAATCTACCTCTTGATGTGATGGGTAAACTCAGAGGTGCTGTTTGTCAGGACCTGTGCAAGTTCAGTGAGCAAAGCTGTCAATAATAGCCCTCCGAGAACAATTTGTTTGAAACAATCAGAGGAAACTGGACTATAAAAGAATTACATAGCTAAGCCATATTTGTAGGAAAGACTTGATCGAAGAAACAGAAGTAGAGGTAGTTTTAATGATTAAAAACAGCTATGTTACTGAACCAGGACTCACTGCTTGATGTGCATAAAAGCTAATGCTATGGCACCATTTGGGGGGAAAAAATGTTTTATTGCTATGTCCACTGGTAAGAAGGCAAGAGGAAACCCTCAGCTCTGCTTCCCTACCCTGAAACAGACAGAGGCCTTTTAAGGATTATGAGTTGGGCTAGGAAGAGGAAGAATGGAGAATGGCAAATTAAAATTGGCCAGTTTGTTTCATAAATGGAGATCTTGGTCATTTCATTGGATTTTTTTTCATTGTTCCACCCTTCACTTTTGAATTGACGCCACATATTGTCTTTTGGATGCTCTTGGTTCTCTTCTGGCCATACTTTGCTAGCTGAAAGTTTGTCTAAAGACAGAGTACTACCCATCTGAGCATACTTTACTTGCAGTTTACCACTGCTGCATCTATGGAAAATAAGCCTTTTAAAGGATGTTACATAAGTTGGATCATGACAACTTGTTGTGTGGTCTAGGGGATTGAGAGCAAATTGGCTTTGGGTTCATCTAGCCTAAAACTTTAGGTCTACCATCTGCTTTCCCTGAAAACCACTCCCACCACTCCCATAACACACACACCAACCAGTGAGAAATCACTGTTCCAGTGTCATCACATTCACTGATGATTAATTTTAGAAGATCTGATACATTAGTACAAAAGATACTTTAAGAAAATGGAGTGGAAGAACTGACAAAATGAATTAGAAAAAAAAATACTGTCAAGGATCAGATAAAATTATGACAAAATCAGTGTTCACATATGTAAAATATTTGAGACAATTTCCTTTGTAGAGGAGAAATCTCTCACCTATTCATTCATTAAACATTATTTTTTAAATATTGTTGGTTTTGAAAATGTCAATGAACAAAAAAGACAAACATCTCTACTTTCGTACCAACAGTGAGAGGAAACACACAATAAATAATAAACATCAGAAATAAATAACATATCAAGAGTTAAGATAAGATCTATGGGTGGAGGGCATAGAGAAGAATGAGGAGATTATAGTCCTGAGGTGGATGGTATAATTTTAGGCATTGTAGATCTCACTGAGGGGGTAATATCGGAGAAAACACCGAAAGGAAATGAGGTTCTTAGGCAGGCGGAAGAGCCTCGTAGAAGAGGAAACCACTAGTTCAAAAGACATAAGATATAAATATTGCTGAAATATTGAAAGAACAGCAAATTTATTGTAACCGGAGCTGAATGAACCAAAGAATAGAAGAGCAGAGATTCTATTAGAGAAGGAAAGAGAAGTCAGATTGTGTAAGTGTTGTAGAAAATTGGAAAGATTTGGCCTTTACTGGATGAAGTTGGAAACTGTGGCAGAGTTCTGAGCAGAATGTCATAATCTATATTACTTTAAAAGTATCAGGACAAGTATCTTGGATGAAAGAGGGCTGTTCTTAACTGTAACTTCACTGGAAACAGACCTCAGAATGTAATCTGATCTAACCCTGTTTATCAGGTACAAGATGTCTAGACTTATTTTTAGACAATGTCACATTTGCTTAGTAATTAAATACTTCTACAGACAATACATTATTCTGTATGTATATAGATGGATTTGCAAACTAAACTATTTTCAGTTGTCAAGCTGGTAATTGTGTGAAACAGATGAGTATCAGCAATAGCAGTTGTGAGAAACTGGACGAATATATCCTGCCCAAAGGCAAGAGTTCCACACATTTCAGCTCCTGTTCTGTGTGTGTGTGTGTGTGTGTGTGTGTGTGTGTGTGTGTGTGAGAGAGAGAGAGAGAGAGAGAGAGAGATTAAACAACTCAAACAGTTGAGAACATATGCTATCAATATTTATTTTTTTAAATATGCCCCATGCAGATATTACTTATAAGTCCTTAAATTATCTACAGATAAATCGTGGCACCAAACTTTTGCCCTTGAAGGAACTCTGCTTGCAAGAACCAAGTGGTCTGCGTGCTATACTCTTAATTAACAGTAAACCTTCTGATGTGTGAGTCTTTGGAGGGAAGAGGGATACAGGGAAGCACATAATTTTTGTTTGTCCGTCAACACATGAATAAATATACCCGGCATGGTATCTCCTTTTTCCTGAATAACACAGCCATGAAAATAAACACTGGTCCATAAACCCATAACCCTCTATAGTAAAGACTATAGAATATCTGCCACCATGGTTTTTCTTTTGACCCATGTTACCAGTCAATTTCATAGGTATTTCTGCTGTATTTCTGCAGTCGAGGCATCTTAACCTCTGGTAACATGAAGTGAATGAAGAAAGTATAGATTGCAGCAATCTAAGATGAATCATGTTTGCAAGTCTCCAGAACTATCTATGCAGGTGTACAACTACTATGCAATGTTTTTTCTTAATGTAATATTAAATAGTTGAGCTAACAACAAAACAGTGGTCCAATATACCATTTTATCTGTATATTTGATGACACATTTTATAAAAATATTTCCTTTTTTACCTCATAAAGAGATATATTTATAACATTCTTTTGGATCCTGTGGTGACCTCTTTTTTATACTTTATAAGTGAGTTTTTGTTACAAATAAGCTCAAAACATGATTTAAAAGGAATGTATTATAGGTCAGAGCCAATACTGACAAAGTATTCTAATTGAACATAATTTCAAATATGTAAAATTCTAGTTCCCCACCTCCATCTAGTGAAGACAAATCATCAGATGTTGGTGACGGACGACGTATTTCTTCTTCATCTTCTCTGAGGAAAACAAGCAAAGAAAAGTCCATGTAAGAGAATGATGTTTTGTCTATACTCAAATATTCCTCCCCTTAAATTTGGGAGTAAAAAAGATTTTAGATTTTGGCAACTTAATTCTTATTCTTCTAATAGTAATATAATTTCATAAGTCCATTTAAAATCACCATGGAAAAACCCTTGAAAAGGGAGTCAGGAAACCGAGCTTCACCTTCTGTCTGTGAACCTAAATGAGACACTGACAACAGGCCCTAGAGTCTGGGACCAGGCTTGGTTTCCTCATCTGTAGATGGGCTCTTGCCTGTAGCTCTGCTTCTTTATGGTGAAAGGCATCATAGCATATAAAGAAAGTAAAAATGCCTTATAGATTATTAAATGCTTTGTAAATGTAACATGTTGTTATTTAATTGGTTGTGTTTTCTTTTTCAAATGAATTTAAGAAAAAGTAGTGCTGGATTTGGATCTCCCACAGAAGAGAAATCAGAACCTACTTCTGGACGAAATACTGCTCTTAGCAAAAGTGCCATGAAAGAAAGGGGATTAAGGTAAGAAATGTGTTATTATAGTCTTTTTAATAAAGTCACATTAAGTTTTAATTATGCAATAAAGTTGGTGAAAGGATGGGTTAGCTTTTAAATAGGAAGATTTCGTTTATGGTATCAGTAAATTGAACCAAGCCAGACTCACAAGATACAATTTAAAAGTAACTCTGTCTCTCTCTCTCTTGCTCTAAACTTAGCTGGAGGGAATCTCTTATCCTGCCTCTGGGTGAGAACTCAGGTGACTGCCATCACAGTAATTCCCACAGTCACTTAATTTAAAAACAGACTACAGAAACAGTAGTCTCAAGTGGTTTAAAAGTCAGTAATGAACTTGAACTTGTTGCCCTTCCCCAGTGGTGGTGAGCTGCACACACTGGAAGGCCTTCTGCTTCCTCACCCCTACCAGACTTGCTCACCAAATCCCCCTTCAGGAAGCAGCCAGAGGGAGAAAAGGGGGTGATCACAGATAAACATCCTATTTGATTAGAACAATTATGTGGTTTTATGCTTCTTAGGTCTGACATATTTAAATATTCTTTCTACATCTGAATATATTCTACCTGTCTTTTCACTCCCTTAGCAGTATCTTTTGCAAGGCAAAGGTTTTTGTCAAATTTTTCTTTGATAAATTGTGTTTTTTGCCATATCTAAAAATTCCTAATCTAGTCATGTATTACAAATTCCTCCTACATTTCTTTCTAGAAATTGGATATTTCTAGGTTTTAACGTATTAAGATCTACCATCAATTTTTTTCATCCCCATACACATTGACAAAATGACATGAACTGACAAAAATTGTATTGTATATATTTAGAAGTAAAAATAGATGATTTGACATACATACACATTGTAAAATGAACTGGAGATCCTGGGAGTAAAGGAACGAAACAGAAGCAGGACATATTATATGCCCCACCAACCCCACAGAAAATCTACCTAGCAAAGGAAGACAATATAGGTTTTCCTTCTGTCAACACTAGATAATTCCGGAACCAGGGAATTATCTAGGGTATTGATTGAACTTATTGAACAGTAAGTTGCTAGATTAAGTGAACATATTTCCTGCTAGGCCAGACACTCCTCTCCTTCCCTTATCCCAACCCATTCCAGCCAAGAGATACAAAGGCATTTAGGGGGCATTAACAAGAGAAAACTAGATACAACAAGTTGTCCCCATGAGCCTTAGACTCACCTTCTTTACCTAGACACCCAGGGGTGGGGTACAACAGTGAGGGGACCTTGCCATAAGTGCCCAGCCTAAAACTGCTATGCATCTTTCACAGGCTGGGGGGATTCTACCACAAGCCCTCACTTGGAAAGTCTCTTGGACTTTATAAGCCTGAGAGAAGGCCTGCAGTGTGGAACCCCCTCCTATGCGAGTCCCAGAAATACTTGTTAAGCCAAGAAAACGGACATAGACTAAATGTGTCTATCCAAAATTCATATACTGAAGCCTAATCCCCAATGTGATTGTGTTTTGAGATGGTGTCTTTGGGAAGTGATTAGGACATGAGGGTGGAGCCCTCATAAATGGAAATAAGCCCTTATAAAAGAGACCCCAGGGAGCACACAGAAGACTGACCATCTATGAATCAGGAAGATGACCCCCAGCAGACACTGACTCTGCCAGGCCCCTGTTGGAAATGCTGACCCCTAGAGATGTGACGACTAAGTCTGTGTTGTTCATACACCACCCAGTTTAAGGAAGTTTGTTTTAGCAGCTATAAAGGACTTAGATATGGATCAAAGCGCATGCATGCGTGTGTACACACACACACCATACACACACAAATGCGCGCGCGCACACACGCACACATGCACGCACTCACCCTATACCCCAAACTCTGAAAATTAAGCTATCTTTGGAACTATAAACAACAAAAGTAAACCTGCAACCTGCAGGCTGAACATAAACAGAGTGACTGCTTCTTAAGATAAATAAACAGACCCAGTTTCCTAACATAATAGATAACATGTCCAAGGAACTATCAAAAAAATCAGCTCTTATGACATGAACA
This sequence comes from Scalopus aquaticus, assembly GCA_004024925.1. NCBI lineage: Eukaryota > Metazoa > Chordata > Mammalia > Eulipotyphla > Talpidae > Scalopus > Scalopus aquaticus. The sequence goes on along the minus strand of PVIJ01003001.1, from coordinate 128,972 downwards.
AAGTAAATCAAAACATAAATGAAAAAGGATAATCAGTTAATGTAAACAGATAAACTGAATGTTGGAATTATCTGAGAAGAATTATCCGAGAAGAATATGACTCGACAATCAAATACAAATTAGATTGAAATAACTGAAAAATAACAAATCTCACTTAAAAAGATACAAGTTAAAAAAGGAACAGATAAGAATTATAGAATAGAAAATACAGAAGCAAATCTCACCATAGACTTTTAGAGATGTAGATTGGAAATGATAGTGTAGTGGAGATGATAAAGGATAGACTTTGTGAATATGAAGAAAGTATGGTACTATACTTCTGTGATACTCTTTAGTTTAACTCAAAGCACAGTTAGTGTTTGTGATTTTGATTGCTGCTGTTTATTCTCAAAGAAGAGGCAAAGGAAAGAAAGAAGAAGAAAAATTGAAGGAGGAAGAGGGTACAGTAGTCCCCAAAATTACTGGAGAAGGAAGCCCTGAAAAAGAATGGTGCCCTCCCTGTGACCCTGACTTCTGCATTTATGTGTATGAAGTGACCAAGTCAATACTTCCCATAACGAAAATTAAGGAACAGACTGAGACTCTTGCAAAGTAAGTTGTCTACAAGTATATATACATTTGAATTTCTGAAAAATGTTTTTAACTTTAGCAGTTTGCAATTTTTAGCAAATTTTCAGACAACTACACCATAACAAAGTAGAACTTTATACGACCTTACATCCGTCTCTCAAGCAGAAATACAATAAATTGAAAAAAATTCTCAGTTTATATTTTAGGAATTTGTATTTTAGGTGCTAAGATGCAAAATGGGAAACCAGAAATTGGTTCAAGAAAGATGTCTTTGTTATTTTCTCCAGCCAGGCCATAAAAGCATCTTTCAGTGTGTACCTGAATTGTGGTGAATGAATCAGAAGTTTTCAAATTAAGCTATTCTTTAGGTAGATGAGATGCTCACATTTTAAAGACACCCCACTGTAAATTATTTGAAAACTGACAAATTATTCTTTGACACAAATAGTCATCTTGTATTGTTATGTTCTAGGCCTGATAATCTGTGCTTCTCATTGCTCTGAAGGGTGTTGAACCACTTGGGCACACTCAAAGCTCTGAGTAAGGCACTCACGTGGCCGTCTTCATTACAGCACTTAATCTGATGCCACTAAGGAGAGCCCGAGAACTTCCCGTGATGGGTATAAGGGCTTAGGGGTCACTGGAAACGGAAGATGGCTTCACGACATGCTGACCGGGGCAGCAGCTGCTGCTGCATGGAACAAGAGCGCAGGCTCCACGGGGCTTGTCCTGCTGCAAATAGCAGTGGGTTCCTGTCATCAACCTGATGTGACAGCTGCAAGAAACAGCCACCAGATTATTGACTTCTCAGTCAGAAGTGGGAGAGAATATTTTTGGCTATTGAAGTTTTCCTGATGTCCTTGAGAAGTGATGACTCAAGCAGAACTCTCATTCAGCTCATTTCAACATAATCAGATTTCCTTGGGCTTTGTTCCTATCAGGAATACTTTTCATCATTCCCAAATAGTCACGGCTGTTTTAACCTGATGCTTTGTCCCCGTGCTTGTGGTTCCTTGGTACCGTTAGTGCACTGATGGACGGAACTGAGGGTCAGCTCAGCTGCCCTCTGCCCAACGTTTTCTCTTGTTTTTCTCTTTCTTTTTAACATTGCTTTTCTCACTTTGTTCCACATATAGTAAGTGGAAATTCTTGCTCTAAAATCTGCATTTTAGTCTTTGCCCCCAAAGTGTAGCCTTAGTAGCCTTAGTTGACAGGGTTTTTGCAAGTGTGTTGACTGACTTCTTGAGTGAGAGCCTAATGTTAGGAGAAACCCATAGGGAAAGTTACTTATTTTTTCTTTTTGCCTCTTCCTCTCTTCTCTAACCTCAGTGTAATATAAATGTTCTATCTTTCTTTAAATTAAAAATAAAACAGTTTAAGAGGAAAACTCCTAATTAAAAATTGCCTATGTCTCTGAGACTGAATGTCTTAAAAAATAGACAATATGTTAGCCCAATACATTGGACTTTATATTAAAACATTTAAAAATACCTTTCAAGGAAAATATAACATTTTAAAACTGCATTGATACATATTTAGTGTGATATTGATTTCTATCTTGTAAATTTTGGGAAAGTAAACATTCATTTCTTTGTGTTGAATGGAATTGTTAGAATTTCATTTTCATATATGATAGTTTGAATATAATAAGCATATGTTAACCCACTTATAGTAAGCTTGTTTTAAAAAGTAAAGAAGTGGGTCTCCTTGGTAGCACAGCGGGTTAAGTCTCAGCACTATGAAACTATCCACAGCCACTGCAGCATGAGTTCGCTCCCCGGCCAGGGAGCCTCCCACATGGTGTAGCAGACCTCTCCTGTGTCCCCCTGCTGCTCCCCTCAGCAGTGTACTTCAGTCAATCTGCCTGTTCTGCTCTCCACTCTTGTCTCTGGTGAATTCTCTCACCCCACCTCCACACCCCTGGCCTACACCCCAGTTCTTGTATGCATAAATAAACAAATCTTTTTTAAAAAAGTAAAGAAGTCAGGAAATGTAGTTTTTATAGATAAAATTATATTCAAAGCCTCTAAAGTGAGATATTAAACATAATTAATTTGATCTCAATGTAATTGACACAGGTATGTGGCAGAAAAAATGGGTGGTGCAATTTCAGAAGAGAAACTTAATGACTTCAGCTGGGAACTTCATATAAGTGAACTAAAATTTCAACTTAAATCCAATGTTATACCAATTGGACGTATCAAGAAAGGAATCTTCTACCATCGAGCTTTGCTTTTCAAGGTATTTAGGATGGTTTTTAGCATTTGTCATTATGAAAATATTAACTTTTATCTTTATCATAATGGAGTGAGCCAGATGCTAATATTTTATTGGATAATATTAATCCTATCATTTAGATGCAGTTATATTGACATACATGTCATGTGTATACATATATACACACATGCATATATACATACATATGTATTCACCAAACCACTAGCTTATTCATTCAATATTTGTGATTCATAAGTCAGGACCTTGTCTAGGGCCTGCCAGTATACAGAAACTAAGGGGCATACCAGGCATACCTATGCCAGACTTACAAAAGTGGTCGAGTCAGGAAAAGGTTTTTTCTCAGGTGGGGGGATAGTGATACACTGTCTGACTATTAGATGCTGCATAGGATTTTAACAGGTGAAGGAGGAATGCAAAAGTATTCAAAATTCAAAATAGTATTCAAAAACAGTCTATACTGAGTAACAGGTATGAGAGTCGATGGTCCATTTGAGGAATGTAGAGGAAGTTGTCTGGATGGAAAGGTTTTGTATGAGGCTAAAGGATCAGATCATAAACCATCATGTTTTTGCATCTGATGCTAAAATCTAAATAGCCACTGAAAGCACTAGCATAATTTTGAAAGAAAAATCAAGCCCAGAATGGGGAATGACTCAAAACCGGGGCAAGACTGGAGACAAAGGCCAATTGGGTCACTGGAAAAAGCAGCGTAAGTGATGTGTACCAAAGGCAGGACTGTGAGGATGTGGACGAGGTGGGGAATTTAGAGGGAAGTTTAGGAGATAAGACTTGGTGACTGCCTAGGAGCGGCGTGAAATATTGTATGAGAACAAAATAATTTCCATTCCTTTGGGTGGGACAACTGCCACCATTTAGAGGGGGCACTAGAGGAGTATCAGGCTTGAGAGGGGGTGATCTGTTGCTTCATTATATCCGGTATCTAAAATAAAATGGAACTGAGAAAATGCTTTCTGAACTAACACTGAATATATAAAATAACCAGCCTCTCCCAAATACATATAAACCTCACTGCATCCATGTGTATCTTGCCTCCAGTAAAAAGTTAATTATTTAAATGTCTTGTATATTTCCTTGAATTTGTTGCTCTATAAATTCTTTTATGTCTTCTGTCTAAATCTCTATTAGCTGTTTCCCCTTTAGAATCTAAATCTCTCCTACCCAGGATGATGTGGCTAAGATATTTCCAGATCATATGAAGGTACACTCTCAAAACCAAGACAAACTGAAGAGACAGCTGCCAAGGAACATAAGCAACCCCTGAGGAAGTGGCAGCAGACAGCCCAAGAAGGGCGACTCTGCTCTTTCTAATCTACTGCACCCATCATATCAAACAGAATAAATCAATTAGATAGAGGTCCCCACCAGTCTTTGCCTCCATTCAATCCTGCTTCATTATCACCCACAAAGAGCAGCCTAGACGCATGGAAAGGTTGATAGATGTGCTAGTGTTTCATGCCTGTGGAACAGCTTTTTTCCAATGACATTATCAATCTTGTGCTGATGCAATGCAGTGTAACTGCCTGAAAAATGTCATTTCCCAGCAGCACTACAGAGATTCTGAGTCTACAGAATCTCAATACCTTCATATATTTTATTGGCTCCTATCACAATAATATTCCACAATTTTTTCAGCCTCCGTTCTAAGCACTTCTTTGCAAGAGTTGCCTATTTTGCCTTCATCCTTAAAGGATTTTTTTCACTCCTCTTTCTTTTCACTCTTGGTTGATCTTGTGTTTTCTCCCACAGGCTCTGGCTGATAAAATTGGTGTAGGTTGCTCTCTGGTTCGAGGGGAGTATGGCAGAGCCTGGAATGAAGTTAAGATCATGAACGAATCTCGTAAGGGAGTGACTGGGGGTGTCCCACCCCTTGAGGAATATATAGTTGACCTCATGTTTTCTCCAGGCAGACTGATGAAGTTAAGAAGCAGAGAGGCAGAACTTTACAGACATTTCTAAGCTATCAAATGAACACAAACAGGATTCAAGCAAGAAATTGATTTATATGCTTTCTATGAAGTTCACCAATTGATTTTTAAAATTTTTTTTTTTTAAATTCAAGTATCCAAAATGTTCTCTCTGGGTAGAAATGAGGACACCTGGATTGAACTTAGTTGTGCTTCTGATTGCAGGCTTTTAGCAACAGTTCCTTATGATTAGGTCATATTATACTCACTGTACCTCATGTAAAGCTTATTATTGTCAAAGGTAACCCACCAAACTGTTTCCTAAGGAGCAGTCTGCCCTTCAGGAGCCATGCATAAAATCACCCAGTTGCTGTTCCCAGGACAAATCTGTGGCCTCACGACTGCCACTATTCATGCCCAGAATGCCTCAGGAACACTTGGTTAGATAAAGTCAAAGTTTTTAATGACTTTCATCATATTGTCTTACATGCATAAAGATTATCAATAATTTGAATATTTATAGATCTATTTTAACATGTAAATTCTTCCTAAGGAATTTTGATTCATGTTTCTTAAAATTTATCATTAAGAACAAATTTAATATACTTCAATGAACTAAAAATATTTCTAAAAGCTTTTTCCATAAGCTCTGTTTGTCTTTGTCTTGTCTATATTGACTTTGGAAATATACCTTTAATTGAAAACAATTCTGACTTTTTCTTTAACAAATTTTAATGCTCAGTCACAAAAATATTATTCCTAAAACTTAAATTCATAAAACTTAAAATTTATTTTTTGAAATAAATTTGAAATATAGAAATAGAATGATTATTTGCTGAAGAACTGTTTTCAGCACAAAAAACGGAGCAAATTCACATTTCAAATGTTAAAAAATAAGTGCTAGGACAAGTTTCATGAAGTATACTAATCAGACTTTAAACCTACAGTTACTTGTGTAATCATTTTACTAGAAGGATTTTTTTTAAGTTAGTTTAATTTTAGAGATTAAAGCTAAGATTATTCTATATGACTCGATGTGCAAATTCAAAGAATGTGTAATTATTTCAGAATAAAGTTCTTTATACCAAATAGTGTGGCAATTTATTTATCATGCATATTCATGAATTAGGCCATGGATTATGGGACATTAGCCTGTTTAAGCATTTTGAAGTCAGGTTTGATCCAGAAAACAGTTTAAGTGGATTACTAAGACATATAAGTTGTAACAAGATAAAAATAAATGAATAGTAGGCCTAAGTGTGATAAAGGCCAGGAATAAGCTTAGGATTCAACAAGGGAAAAAGGGAAGGAATAAGCCTAGAATTCAAATACATCCATGAAAATTCTGTGTTTTGTCAGAGGTGAGTAAAAATTTGACACTAAACTCTCAAGCAGCCAATGCAGAAGCAAATCAGTTATATGATGTAGAATAGGCTCTACTAGCTAAAAGCACAGAGCAGTTCTTCAGAAGGTACAAAGACCAAGGGAGCTTCATACAGGAGATAACTGTAATGTAGAAAATACATTAAAGTTTTGAAAAACAACCTCCAGCCCTGTGAGTGAAGGAGTGCAAATAGGGGGAGGGACGGGCAGCACACAGACACTCTGTGACCTCAGGAGCTAGTGCCCATCAGCCTGCCCACAGCATCCCAGTCCTCAGGAAGCCCCCCTCATCACTGCTCTTCAGGGTAAGTCTGGAAGTCCTAACTAGAGCAATTAGGCAAGAGAAAGACAAGGAAGCCAAATAGGGAAAGAAGTAAAATTACCCCTATTGGCAGATGATATAGAGAGCCCTAAAAAATCCACAGAAAGAGTAATTAAACCAATAAACCAGTTTAGTAAAGTAGTAGATTACAAAATAATCACACCAAAATCAGTAGCTTTCTTATATGCAATCTGAAAAAGAAGCATCCCATTTATAACTGTATCCCCCAAAATTAAATACCTGGGACTAAACAAAGGAGGTGAAAGACCCATACAAACAAAATTATGAAACAATGAAAAACAGAACAGGAAAAGACACAAAGAAATGAAAGACATTCCCTGCTCATGGATAGAAAGAATTAACATTATCAAAATGACCATCCTAGCAAAAGCAATAGACAGATTCGGTGCAATTCCAGTAAAAACCTCAATGGCATTCTTCAAAGAAGTAGAACAAATATTGCTGAAATTCATATGGAATCAAAAAAAAAAAAAAAAGAATGGAGGTAAATTCCCAGACTTCATGGCTCAGCCCACAGTGCCTATCGTGTTTACAGATCCTAAAAGGATTGAAATTGCAGGAGTTTCTTGGTGTAAGATCAGCAGGAAGCTATTTCAGACCCTCAAACCTCAGTCAGCATTGCCAGCAGCGGCTCATCTTCCACTATCAAAAAGCAGAGGAAGATGCTAAGCACCAGTGCCATATAACTATAGAATTTTTCTTTGCCAAAAAGATCCCTAGTCGCCAATAATGACACCTTGAAAGGAACCAAAAAAAAAAAAAAAAAAAAACCCAAAAAGGAGCTAAGCACAAAAGTTGCTGGCTAAATCTCTGGCATCTCCAGTATTCTCATCCCTATTTTTCCGCAGACTCCCGATGATCCTAGCCTCGGACAAGTACATCTACTGGTCGGTGAAGAACCGGGCCTTCCCACGTCCCCAGCAGAAAGGAGCAAGCGCCAGGATTTTGGCCTCACAGCCCCCGCCAGGGCTGAGCAAAGCCGTGCACCACACACAATTCCCAGTTCCGGGGCTGCGGGGACAGAACGGCTGACTGGCGGAGAGGAGGGGCTTGGAAGTGGGTGCACTGGCACTGGCCGCAGGGCCCAATTGCGGATGAGACCCCTCGTCCTGCACCAGGTTCGGAGGGCTCTAAGTAGCTCCAGAGTGGCCCGGGGGAGTGGACGCTGGGGTTGGGCCACCGCAACACCGCAGCGGCCGACAGTTCCTCCGAGTGCAGCCGAGGTCCGGACTCTTCCCGGGCTCGCAGCCCCGCCGCTGCACCGCAGGAGGAGAGCAAGGAAAAGGAGGAAGAAAAGGACTGTGCAGCAGCGGAACCCCTCACCGACAGGTTTACTCCCCACAACAGCACGCTGAACAGCGGATCGCTGGCACGAAAGAGCCTCACTTTCCACGCATCGACGCGCTTCTTCTAGATCTTGGTCTTGCTCGCTGGGACCGAGCACCCCAGGTTGCTGGGGGGGTCGCCTTGGCCCTCAACCGCCGCGTTCCCGAGGCCAGGCACCTGCCCTCGCGGGCCAGGGCGACTGCCGCATCCCCCGGCGGCGGCCCCGGGGCGCTGTGCCGCTCCCACCAGCCTGCGCGCCCGGCCCGGCTCCGCAGGCTCTGAGAGCTTCGGGGGATGAAGAGGGAAGCTGAGCTCAGATCGCGGGGGCACAGATCCCCCGCCCTCCGCTTGGCGCGCAGCTGGCAGCTGGACCCGGCGCGCAGCAAGCGGCTTCCGGGTTGGGCGCGGGCGACGTGACGCAGGGGGCAGGCGGGGCGCTGCTGCGGGGCAGGGCGCTGGGGGCGCCGGGGCACCTAGTTGCAACTTCCCGCTCGGGCTCAGGCTCTGTCTTCCCAATGGTAAGCCCACCCTCGGTGCGCAGGGGGGCTCGGAGAGACACCTCAGGTCCTCTGAGGAAGCCGCGGAGGGGGTGTGCCCCACAGGAAGCGTGAAGACTTCCTAAGGGCATCCCTTTATTCTCCCGGAGGGAGAAGAGGAAATGATGAGAGTGGAGAGGTCAGAGAGGTGGCCCCAGAAATGGTTAGGGAAGGAAGGAGACTCAGGGAACCTCCCCACTTACTGGTGCCAAGAATCAGAGCTAGTGAGACCTGCAGTGCTACATGGACACCAGGGCTTCCCCAGCACGGAGGGAAAGGCCGTCGTTGGCTGCCTCCCAGAGTGGCCAGGAAATGAATTTTTTAATTCCTTTGGGCCTTTAATACTTTTGGGCCTTTAGGACCCTGAACTTGAACCTTCCCACACTCTGAGACTCCCACTAACACAGAGAATGTCATTTCCACCACTCCAACCACCCTCCTCCCCTCCCCCAACACACACCCACAGAACCCTGGCTTCCTCCTGGTTATATAATTCTCCCATTTACTTGAGCAAATCAATTAATCTCAGAGATAATCAGAAATGTCACTTTAGAGACTTCTCTGGGACTGGTAATATATTCCTCATGGAGAGCCTTTGGTTTAGCAAGGAGAATCATGCCCTAAATTGTAACTTCTGTTTCAAATGTTCCACAGGTTATACCTAAATCCCTTCCTGTTTTCCATCTACTCATCCTTTTCCACGAAAATCTATTCGTTGTCTTCATCCATGTACACCTAAATTTATTCCTTAATGCTGGGAATACCTGACACCACAAGAAGCTGCAATTCCAGGTATGTCTAAAAACCTGTTGCCCCTGATCTTCCCCAGTAATCATCATCCTGTTCTGTGTACTTACCTGACTCAACCTACTAGGCAAGTCTGTTACTTATTTTCATTCTTACTCCACTCAAATGTGGTGGATACAATTGAGAATCTGGTTCTGTGAAGGAGACAAAGGATGATAAGACTTCTTAGAAGAGCCAAGATACATGATTACTCTCATTTACTCTTTTTTTGACTGTTCTTTAAGCATAGGAGTAGCCTCCAAAATCTTGTTCTTTCCTTCTTGCGTCACTATGGTATAAAGTGAAATCTGTTTCTCCAGTATCAGCTATCACCACTTTTAATAGTTAAAAATAAAAACTAAATTTGTGGCGAGAAAACATGAGGTTTTATAGTTCCCCCACTTATTTGAGTAAATCAGTTTGTAAGAGGAATAGTGGGGAGTGACCTCTGAGCCAGTGTTAGCAAATCATAACCAAATTCATGGTGGAAGGTGAAACTTTCCAGTCTCCACCCCCTGTTGTCCAGACTCCATCCTGAGAGCAATTGATGGGAAAAGGAATGGACTGAGGCTTTGGGGAGTTAAATTGTTCGGACTTTTGGAAGTTAGACCTCTGGCGAGGGGAGAGAGAAAGGGAGGGAGGGAGGAAGAGATAGTTTTGTTCTGCCTCAGTTAATGATAATACCCCACTTGAGTCTTTATACATTAAGTTCTGAAGTTACTTTGCAGCCCCCTCTGGCTCCCCATGTGGTTCTTTCTTTCTTTGCTGTGAATCCTAAAGAAGTGATTATATTCACTTTATCTGTTGGGGACTCATATATCCTCTGGCTACCTCTTCCAGGTAAACAAAAGGTCACTTTTTTTAAAGAAACATTATAATACAGGAGTCTTAATTCTGAGTCTTAATTCTGAAAACACCACAAAGGAAAGTAAAATATTGTATTGAATATATTTATTGAGTACCTACTCTGTGCCAGGTGCTGGGACTATCATGGTGAGCACAAATGGACACTGGTTTTTTTTATTGACCTAAGTCTGGGAAGAAGGGGTGTGTGGAGGGGGAGAGATAGAGCTTAAGCAAATAATCACACAAATACATGTGAAATTTCAACTGTGACTGGTACAATGAAAGACTGGTTCCTTGAGTGTGTCTATAATAGTGTGAATTGATCGAGGCAGAAAACCTGAGAGGTCTCCCCTGAGGAAGCTTATCTGGAGTGAATATCTAAATGGTAACATGGTAGATTTGTGTCAAAAACTGTCCCAATTATTTCTGTTCTTTTAGAAGATGACTTTGCAACTCCTCCCATCAGGAGAGTCTATTTCATGACTTACCTCAGCCAAAAGAATGTAGAAGAAGTGATGTTGAGTTAGTTCTGAATTTAGGCCTAAAGAGGCTTTGTGCATGATTATTCACTTTGAAACTCCTGACAGGGCCATATGAATAAGCTGGGGTAGGTGACTGGTTGATGAGATGCTGTGGGATCCCCAGCTCCCACCCTTTGTTCCTGGGATGTAGTTTGGCGCCACAAGATTCATAACCCAGTTGCCCCTCTGACATCTTAGCTATCAATCAGCTGGCAGACATGTGAGTGAGGCCACTCAAGACCAGTCAGGCCTCAGCTGACCTGCTAAGGGAGCACAGACCAAAGAGCAAGTCTGCTAAGATCAGCAACCCCAGCTCAGAGCAGCTGAATCATCTAGCTGACCCATAGGTCTACTAGCCAAAATCAGTGTTTGTTGATTTATACCAGTGGAAATCCCTGTGTGAGGAGGAAACATGGCAGGGTCCCAAAATCAAAATCCATATGGATGGATCATAGACAACCCAGGGAAATGACGTGAGCGGGGCCTGAGTGGATGGGACACAGGTCTCTGCAAGGCCTGGTAAACCACGTTAAAAACTTGAATCTTAATTCTGAAACTTATGGGAGTTTACACAGGGGTTTCATGCATAGCTGTTTGTGGGGTTTGAAATTTGTATGACATCTAAGAACAGGTTCAGCAGGGTCAGAACAGGAACAGACAAAGAGTTGCAGTGTCAGGCATTATCATGTGCACTAGGATGGTGAGGGTGACACAGTCACAGTCTTGCCAACCAGGAGGTTCTGCCGTTCACTGTCGTTTGTGGAAATGGCTGTCCCTGAATTTGTGCAGAGGATCGTTTGGGAGGTAGGAGTGGAGAGATTTGAATGGACTCAAGGCAATTGGGAAGTAAGATAACAGTTGATGGGATTGATCTGATATTAGAAATGGCAGATTTCTGGGAATGTGTCAAGGGTTACTGCGAAGGTTCTTTCTTGGTGGATGCTACCAGTCATTGAGGAGATCAAGTCTTGGGGAAAATGAACATATCTTTGGATTAGACATGCTGATTTTGAAGTGCCTTTGACATTTTTCCAAAAGATAACTTGTTACTTGAGTAGATGGGTCTGGTGCTCAGGTGAGAGGTCTGGTTGGAATCATTTTTGAGTCATCTCTGTACATGGGGGGCAAAGAAATATCTTTAAAAGAGAATCTCACCAGGTTTTAGTTACTGGCTCAGAATTCCTAATGCTTTACAGATGGTCACTGAGCTCTTGGGACTTTGTTCCCAGTTATTATTTCTCGATCTCTTCTTTCTGACCAGTGCTAGGCTGCTATTTCCTTTGCAGGTTATTTAATCCCAAAGAAACAATAAAAACAGGTGTTTTATTTTGAAATCACCTAATTGAATGCCATCCGAGTGGAATTGTGGGATACACCAAAACAACTACTTTTGTACATTTCCTTAAAATACTACCTTTAAAATATTCTCCGTGGGCTTATTGCTCCAATTCATTGTGTGACAGATCCTAACAGTTGGACTTCTCGGTAATATATCCTATTCCTTCATTTGGTCTAGTTCCAATCTTCTCATTTGTCTCTTTGCCTCTAGTTTTATTTTACCACGATACAATTTTTATATATATATACACAGCTATCAGTGCCTTTAAAAAAATTTTTTTTGACCGTACTACTATCCTAAAGTATTCAGGATGAAGGCCAAACTTGGCGAGAACTTCCAAAAGCTTTCTGGCCTAAAGCCATTAACTTTTCCACCCTATATCTTGCCACTGACTCCCCCTACCTTTGCCTAACTCTTACTACTTTCATTTCCTTGACTGTACTATGATGCCATAAAATAGGGTTTTAGAAAAAAAAAGTATATAAAACAACCTGTACAATTTAGTGATTGATCAAATCAAAGCAATAACTCCTAGAAGAAGCACAAAAGCACTCCTAGAAAGACCATATATAAATAAATGGCCAAGGTCACTTAAGTTACTACGACAGTAAGTGAATTGAGCATTTGGTAGCAGCATTCAAATTGAAATTCTAGAATCACATTTGCCTCATTCATATAAAAATTGCTATGCATGTTTGATTATCATTTTATTAAATGGCTCATTCTAATTAAATGGTGAACATAAAATTTATTTCATGTTGCTGTACTTGCTCTCTAAACTATTTATAGTCTAGTTATAGTACTCAGTTCTTAGTTATGACAATTTTATTTCATTCTTCTTATGAAGGATTGAAAATATTTCATACAAATAGCCATTTTTTTTGGAATTTTTTTTTCATTTGAAAGGAAGGAATTTTTTGCTTTGAAATTTTTCAAGATGATTTTGGCATTATTTATCTGTTCCAAATGGTTTAAATACTCTTTTTTCTCAGACAATAAACAAAATAATGCTTCAAGTTTTGAATCAAAGAAAAATGTGTTTGATTTCATTTTGAAGGCTTTTAGGAAGAATTTCCGTAATATTAGTGTATAATAAATAATTGGAAACAGGAAAATCCAAATCTGGAAGGCAGTTATCAGCAAGCCACTGGATTCACTACACACCTGCATGAAGAACTGCATAACATAATTCCCAGTGTTTTAATAACCTCTGGAAACTTCTCAGTCCCAGCTAATAAAATATAATGGGGTAGTGTCCAATATGTTGTTACTAAATTATATGGCAATTTATACCTAAGCTTCACATCTAATCATCTTAAACACTGGGGACAGTTTCTCTGTAGGTGTGTGAACATTGTATATGGAATCAATAATATTGAATATGTTTTTAAGTTTTAAGGTATTCACACAAATCCTTACCATCATTATATCTAAAGGGTGTGCTTAAAAGTGTGTTCATTTAAAATTCTTGGCTCTTCTTCCTTGCAATTTTAATTCTTAAAATGTTCCCTCCTGTTGGCTTTGCCTTCATTAGGCAGGCCATCTGTTGTAATTCTAGTCAAGTCTGATTTGGTGTGGAGGAGTTAAAGCCCTGTACAGCAGTCACATTGCGATGCTCCTGAGGGCTGCCCTTTATTGCAAGTGGCCTGCGTTATTTTCCGGGTGTGTGTTACATATTGACAGTTGTTCTTCCATTTCACATCCATTGTCTCATTGTATTTTGTGAATAAGCTCAGAAACATTGAGTCCATTGACAGTATAACTTTTCTGTCTTTATTATCCTAAGGATTTTATTTCAAAATTGCATGCATTTCAGTATATGTGTGTGTATGTGTGTATGATTACTTTCAAGTCCCCAACCTATTTTAGTCATAGTAAAACACTTTTAAAATATAAAGTTCTTCTTTGAGTTTCAGGCACTGTATTCAAAGTTTTCAGTTTTGTATCATAACCATCTTCACAACACCATTGTCATAATTTCAAATAAAATCCACTGCTTTTGTGGTCTCTGAATTTTTCTGCATCTTAAATCCAGACTTAGGGATTTAAGTAATGAATATGAATATGAATGCAGAACCCAAGCTGACTGTTTTTGAACCCCAACTCTATCCTTACTCTGTGTCCTTGGGCAGGTCACTTAACCTCTCTGTGCTTCAATTTCCTCATCTGTAAAATGGGGATAATAATAGTACTTGCATCTTAGTGTTCATTCTTAACATTTATCTGGAGGATAAAATGAAAAAGTCACTTTGAATAATTCTTGGCATGTGGTAAACTCTATGTAAGTGTTGACATTACCTGTAATGTACTTCAAGCATAAAAATCTAAATACCAAAGCATTTATTTAAACTGCTAAAACCCTTTTGTACTTTGAAGGTAATTTTTGTTTCATATTATCTATCACTTATTTTAATAAGTTTTAAATTCTGGATGGGACTTTAAATTTGCATAATTGTTTAACAGATATTGATAGTGGGTATACATTGACCAGTTATCAAGGAAAATGAAATACACTCAATTTCTGGCAGTTTTTCTAACCTAAGAATGTGTGCAGTGCCCGGCGAAGTAGTTAATATCTTCTGCCTTACCACCATCCTGTTTTTTAAATTCTTGTGGCTGCTGCTGTTTTGCTTTCTCAATATGCCCCCTCATGTTTCTCCCTTTTTGCGTTCTCCCCCCCCCTTTGGGCTGCTTGTCACTTTTTGTGGGGAAAGATGGTTGTATATGGTGAAGTCCCTGTCTCTTTGACAACTTCATTCTTTTTTTAAGAGAAAACCAACTAGTACATTCATTTCCTGGGGATAGAAAGGGGTACTTTGGGAGATGATGAAGTCATGAGGGTGAAGCCCTCATGAATGTGATTAATGTCCTTCAAAAAGAAGACACAGGGAGCATGCTCACCCCCCTCAGCCCTGTGAAGACACCCCAGAAGATGACTGTCTCCAAACTAGGAAGTAGGCTCTCACCAAACACTGAATTTCCTGGCATCTTGACCTTGGACATCTAACCTCCAGACTTGTGAGAAATGAATTTCTGTTATTTATTAGCCGTGCAGTCTCTGGTACTTTGTTAGACCAAACAGAAATTTAAATAGCATTTAGTAAATCTGTAAATATTTTTTTGAATATGAATTAGACAACTGAAAAATACTTCAAAATTAGTGACATCAAATGTTGTACTTGTACTATGAAAAATAACATTAACTTGTATACTCAGGAGAGAAAGAAACAGCATTACACAGGTTGAGCCAGCAGGGTATACAGTCAGGCAGGCCTGATCACTTATGATACATTTCTACCCATAGGCTTTTCTGTAAAATGGGATATCAAGGCCTCTTCTCGAAGGTACAAAGTATCTAATGCATTTTTTGGTGCATAGTATGTACTTAACAAATTCTAGCTAATTATTAAGAGAGTATAGTACATTTCGTGTACTGGCCTACTTCCTAGCCCGATTTACATTCCTACTTTCTATTCTCCTTTTCGAGGTTTGATTTCCATACATTGTGAAATGATTACTACATTAAATTCAGCTAACACCTTTATTGCCATATAAATGCAATAAAAAAAATAAAAAGGAAAAAAAACTAATCTTGGTAACTCGTAGTCATGATAACTCTTAGTATTTACTGTCCTAACAACTTTCCTCTGTATTATACTGTGGTGTTAGTCAAGTCATCTTAATTCTTTTGGAGAAGGACAGTTCAAGAACATGGTGTAGGACAAATGGAAGTTATCAGGCTTTTTCTGCCCTCCCACATAAACATCAATGACTGACATCTGTGGTCTTACACACCATGCCTGATGGCGGGCACCTGGAATACGGTGTGGGTGTGTGTAAGTGGCACACCCGAGCTGAGAGACTGAGTATACAAGGATAGGGTAGCAGAGGACTGTGTGGTAGAGTACAGTGCAGAGTGTCAGAGAATGGCTATGAGAGTGTAGCGGCAGAAAGGACACCAGGGAGCACTGGTTCTCCATGGAGCTGCACAGATGGGTCTAAAGGGAGGGAATTCCAGAGCCCTCGGTGGCTTTTTAAGCTTTTAGTAGTCTCTTGCAGAGAGACAACCAGGTACAGGGCAGGCAATGGGGCTGGGGGGCCAGGAGGCTGGCAGGCCTCTCAGCCCCCAGAGAATCTTCACTCTCTCTGGGCTCTCAGGCATTCTCTCCCGTGATCTCTCTGCTGTATCCCAGTCCTCTGCTCCCCGCTTTCTTCTCTCCTGCTGCTGCTTCTACTTATAAGCCCAGTCTCTGGCTCAGGTGTGCCCACTCACACATGCCCACACCATCCTCCAGGTGCCCACCATCAGGCATGCCTGTAGGCCCGCAGAGGTCTATCACTGGGGGGAGGGCGGAAAAACCTGATGACTCTCGTTTACCCTACAGAGAGCAAAGAGGGTTAGAGGGAATTTCAGGGGGGCCCGAGTTGCTGTTTCTCTGCTGGCTTGTTTCCCCTAACCTGTGAGGATGATACCAATGGCTCCAAGATTTTCTTTCAATCTACCTGAACCAATGATGGAAATTAATGAATTTCTGAAATATGGAAAGATTAAATTTCTGCCCGTCATACCAGAGGAGAAAGTGTTCAGATATGAAAGCAAAATAAACTTGTAGAACCCACAGACTTGAAACACAATTGTTTTCACCCTTTATCTCCCACCTTGGCTTAAATCTCCATTCTCGAGCTGTCCATTTCTCCTTATCAAATGAAAACTTCTTCAGCTTTTAAAGGAAGTCACTTTTTCCTTTACTAAATTATTCAAATAATTTGTGCTTCAAGGCTATTTCCCCAGCCTTCTAGGTGCCTAATTTTGTAGGGCACACAACCATGGGTTTTGTTGTGAGGAAGAGTCTTCTGTGAGTCTGAGACAGTTGGTATCACTTGAGAAAGTATGATGAGGCTCATTGGATGAGCTGGGAACCAATTGCTTTTTGATTGAAGGAAGAAGCAGCAACTGGAAATAGAATGTCTTCAGCTCACAAGGCTCCTGCCTGACTCACCGTGAACTCAGCACTGCTACTTGAACACAATTCAGGAGGTACCACAAAAAATTCAGAGATGTATAACTTAGCACATTTTCATATTAGATTACCAGGTTCCAAATAATACAAAAAATGTAAAATAAAGCCTTAGAGTTTCAATAAAAATTCAGAAAAAATGTACCAAATAGCCATGAATTCATGGCTATGTGCCAGGAAAACAATACTTAAGGCCCATGTATAAATAATGAAATAGTTATGTTTATTTAGCTCCCTATTTGAAAGACAGAATGTTTCAGAGAAAATTTATAAATGAAATGCACATCTTGATTCGGATTTTCAGTGAGTACCATACACCCTTTATTGCTTAGCAACGTGCACCGTGGACATACACTTTTCAAACAACAGGAACTAATGGACCTGGAAAATTATGTTTTCTTGAAAAACATCTTCAATAGTGTGAGAATCACACATTTTGTCTGCTAACACATATTTATAGGACTTTTTCCCATCTCAGAAGCACATCATCCCGTTTTTCTTTGAGAAGCTGCTTCACGAGAGAGCTGGCAGAGGGTCTGCCTAGGTATTCTATTAACATTTACTGTAACCAGTGTGTAGAGAACACAGATGACTAAAGTCATTGCTTTCAAAGCCCTTTCACAGTTGAATTTCCTGTGGAGAAGCAATATCCCAGGAGCATAATAGATTGCCCCCCTTTCATTTACACAAGCACTTTCACAGCTAACTAATCAGTTGCAATTCTAATCTATATTTCTGATTTGTTTACATGCACCATGCAGGCTGGCAATCTTTTGAATCTAAATGTGAGTTAATATAAAATAAAATACAACACAAATAAGTGACAGAGAATTGTTAGCAGTGGGGACCTTGTTTACATTTCACATTCTGAAAATATTTTGTTCAGCTGGCTAGAAAAACCACATGGTTGAGGCAGACTGGGTGTCGACCGGGTTTACTGCCTGGCTGGAACCAGGGTGGAAAAAGGGATGGTGCGTGATGTGACTGTCTGTCACCTCACGCTCAGAAAAGAACACATTTTCAGCACACATGTGATCCCTGCTTTAACAGAAGAGCCCTGATAATCCTCGCCAGTCGTCATGTGTGCCTGGCCCTGGGCCAGAGCAATATGCCAGTTTCTTTGAGTCTTCAGATAATACCCATCTCATCAGTGGATGCAGCTGCTTTTATGCGTCTCCCAGAGCCTATTGCTTCTCCAAGTCCTTTGTTCCCTCCTACTTTCTGGAATTATCCTCTTAATACTTTCATATTTCTCTCCCCCCCCCTTTTGAAGGTCTATTGAAAGACGGCATTCTCGTTGTCCTGCTCCCTCTTCCAAATGGTTATTCTGACTCAATTAAGTGCCAATTAATGGCTCATGAACAGTTGCTAAGGGCTAGGCTCTCCTTGACTTGGGAAACACAAAGGTACTCTTCATCCCCATTCTGCACAGAGGAGACATTTCCCTGGACAGATATGTACTGAATGCACCTTGTCATTATTTGGTGTAGGAAATGAAATGGAGGTGATGGGGTGGGGGACATGAGGATCAAATTTTAAAAAGATCAATTGAATATTTACAAGCTTTTTCTAATCACAGTTACTCCTAAGGTACAACTTGGAAAATCAATTATTTCATTATCTGTTTGCTTATAGAACTGACCTTAAGAGAAGCGAAGCACATTTACTTTAGAGGCCTGAACAAGCTTTCATCTTTTATTTTCCGCCTTGAAAAACAAAGCTCATTCAGCATATTTGCATCCTGAGAGCTCAGGAAAGAACAATGCAACTTAGAGATTTCAGGAGCTATAACAGGAGTCCCGATGCTCCCTGATTCTAGGAGGCATAACCCACTTTGCTTCAGCAGCCAGCTTGATGGCAGGCCCTGAGGAGGAGTGGGCAATGAGGCCTTTGGCACTGTGAGTCCCCAAGCGTGGTGTGCAGCCTGTGGGCCAGCCACTGGGGCTCCCTGCAGCAGAGCTGAAGCTGCCCTCTGTCAGGCCTTGGGGCCTGACAAATTTACTTTAAGAGACCTGAGGAAGCTTTCACCTTTTCTTTTCTTTGAAAAGCAAAGCTCTAAAGCACATCTGCACCCTGAGAGCTCAGGAAGAGAGTGCTGCTTAGAGATTTCAGGAGCCACCCCAGGGCTCAGGAGCCCTGAACCTCTACTCCAGCCCCCATCCATAGGGGAGAACTTGCAGAAGCCACTGTGACAATCAAAGGGCTGAAACTGGCTCAGGTTCTGGCATTTCTCCCATTCTCTGCCCTCTGGAGGTTTAGAGGCAGCTTCCCTGACTCTGCGCCCTCACTAGCCCTGGCCTGAGCGCTCTCCTGCTGGTCCCCAGTCTGCTGCTCATGGCCTGGGCAGCGCTGCCCTGCCTTCCTGTCCTCGGGCCACATGGGCGTTCTGCTCTCCACAGGCGTGCGAAGTTCCTGCTTGCTCCTGCTTTCTGCTCTGTGGGCTTATGTCCCAAGTCCCACAGACTTTCTCCTCCACATACCCTGAGCCTTCCCGTCCAGTCTTCCAGGCTTGGAAAACAGCTTCCTAATATACACACCAAGGAGCAGCAAATGATGCTCTAGAATGAGCAGGTAGGAAACAAATGGATCTGTCAGCAAATTCCCAGTAATTTTATGAATGCTTAGAGAAAAATCCTCCCCACCATGAAATAGATTTTCTTATGAGACAGAACAAGAGGTATACTGCTTAGTTTTCAATAAAAGGATATTTGCTATAAGCATACACACACACACAAAGAGAAATAAAAACAAGAAAAGTTTTATTCTACCTAACATTTTATTCTACCTAACATTCTACCTTATTTTTCAATAAAAGGATATTTGCTATAAACATACACACACACACAAAGAGAAATAAAAACAAGAAAAGTGTTATTCTACCTAACATTGTGAAAAGCTGAATCATGTAGAAAATTAACTTAAGATAGTTATTTAAAATGTGAAAGCAAGTATTTTATTAATAGTGTGATTCAGGTAAAATTTACACACAAAGTTTTGCCCACTTTAAGTCTACAGTCTGATGCGCTTTGGTGAATGTGCACAGTTACGCAACCACATGGAGTTTTAGAACACGCTCACTCTAAGTCCTTCCTTGTTCCCCATGGTACTCAACCCCCCCCCCCCCGCCCCTGCGCCTTGTCCCCAGAAACTACTGCTTAGCCTTCTGTTGCTGTGCTTTTGCCATTTACAGATGTGTGTTTCAGTGGGATCCCATAGTATATACTGCCGTGTGTCTGGCTTCTTTCATTCAGCATTATGTTTGTGAGATTCTTTCATGCTTCATATTTCAGTACTTCTCTTTTTATATCTGGTCCCTATGTGGTATGTCCATACCATATTTTGTCTGTCGACAGACAAGCCTTTGGGTTGTTTCTCTTTGGGGCATTATTTGCATAATGCTACTGAAAGTATTCATGTTAAATTCTATGGTCCTGCTTCCTTTTTTTTCTTAAGTTTTATTTTTCTTAGATTGAAGCTAGGATGAAAATCTTGGTACATAGAATAGTAATTTTGACAGTGAAACTGTCAAACTTTTGTTTTAAAAGATTTATTTATTTATGCATACAAGCTGGGGTACAGGCCAGAGGTGTGGGGCAGCGAGAGGGTTCACCAGAGACTGAGTGGGGAGCAGAACAGGCAGATCGTCGGAAATACAGTGCTGAAGGGAGCAGTGGGCAAGGCAGGAGAGGTCTGCCACGCCATGTGGGAATCTCCCTGGCTGGGCATCAAACTCATGTCGCAGCTGCCTACAGCTCCACAGCACAGCGCTTAACCTCTGTGCCACCAGGGAGACCCATAAACTGTCAAACTTTTTGAATGGGTTGTACCATTTTATATTTTACCACCAAAGTAAGAGGATTCCAGTTGCACCGCATTCTCATGAACACTTAGTTTTAGCAGTCATTGTCATTTTAGTCATTCTTATGGCCTATCTCATATGGATTTAATTCAAGTTCTCCATTGGCCAGTGATGTTAAACATCTCCATGTGTTTGCCAGCCATTTATTCAGTTTTCTTTTGCTACTGTCCAAATTTGTGCTGATTTTCCAGATCATTTCTCTTATTGAGTTTTAGAAGTTCTTTTTTATATTTTATATTTTATATCATAGAGGGTTTTTGTTCAGATATAAGTTCATAAACATTTTATTCTATGCCATGTCTTGCCTTTTCCTTTTTTGTGTTTTTTCCCAAGATTTATGAGTTTTGATAGAGTATGATTGATTAGTCTTTGTCGTTTATAATATCTCCTTTTAATGCCCCTATCTAAGAAATCTTTGTCTAACTCAGAGTCACAAGAATATTCTCCTGTGTTTTCTTCTGAAGCAACAGGAGGTAGATATTGTAAATATGGAATAAGATTATAGAGAGCCATCAAACTATAAGCTATTATTGTTTTTAAAAAGTGAGTACAACAGAAATAATAATGAAAGGTGAATAGAGCACAAAACTTTTATAGGGCCTACCGGGGTAAGCGCAGCACTATGAAGCAAGCTATCCAGAGCCACTGCAGCACAAGTTCGATACCTGGCCAGGGAGATTCCCACATGGCGCAGCAGACCTCTCCTGTCTTCCCTGCTGCTCCCCTCAGCAGTGTATTTCAGCCGATCTGCCTGTTCTGCTCCCCACTCAGTCTCTGGTGAATCCTTTCACCACCCCACACCTCTGTCCTACACCCCAGTTTGTATGCATAAATAAATATTTTTTAAAACTATTATAAATAACATTTAAATACAAAACAAATTTAAGAACAAAAGCTCAAGATGGGTGACCATGGACAGGGTAGAGGCAGGAAACAGCATGAGAAAAGATACACAGTGCATATTTCAAAGACAGCAAAAAACCCACAAGGTACATGTTATAGTGAAATGTTTAATTCTAGAAAAGATCTTATTTTCTAGCCCAAACCCTTGAATCTAAGTTGATTCATCCACTTTTCCTCACATTTCTCTGGTCCCTGACAGGAAGGGCTAGACCTTCTGTGATCCAGCTAGATTATGTTGGCTTTTGTGTACTCTGCTATTCTAAACGTGAGGCTGTCAAAATCCAGCCTTGGTCCCTGCTTTTGTTCTCTGGGCTCTTAGGTTGAGTGTTATCTTGGGCCACAGAGGATTCTAGCCCTGGAAATCCAAGCCCCAAGCTGGTCACATAACTGGCCCATCTTCCACTGGGTTGAATGAAGGAGAGATTTAGAAGGATATCGAGGCTTGAATAACACACATTCATTTGCATGTGCATTTTCTTGTAAGTAGATGACATAAACTTACAGCAAATAAGTCCTTTTATTGCATTTCTCCCCATTTGTCTGTGGGTCATTCATGTGTGTGTGGACACACCAATTGGGTAAACCCAAGTTCCACAGGTTTGCACTGTTTCAATACTTATTAGAAGTAGATGCTTAAATTACCTCATTGATCTCTGAAGGAAGTAGGAAGATGAAGACTGACTATCTTGCAGAATCTACACTTTGTGTAACCTACTAACATCTAAACAAGGTTATCAAGAGTTGAGCCAATGAATAAACCTTCAAGTATGGAAAAGCTATATAGACATACTTGCCACTGTCTTTTTTTTTCTCCTTTGGACCTGAATTCCTTTCATAAAAATCTGCTTTGAGGTAAATATACTCACAGCATGGCAAAAGCTCTGGAATCAAAGAGGTAAGGCAGTATAAAGAAATGTCACTGCACTTACAAGGACAAGCCTGCTATACCAAGGTGAATACTGGTGGGGAATTACTGCTGAGAGAAGGAACATTTGACCCGGAATTCTAATCTTCAGTTTTTCTGCCCCCACTATGATGATCTCTGGGAGACTTGACTCTTTCCTTACTCTGATCCACGTACGCAAAAAAAACCTAAGGACCTGATTTTCACAGCGTGGTTGAGACATGTGGGAGAGCACAAAAGATGTGCTTAATCAGTATGATGAGGATCTGTTCACCTGCCTCATTCTGCCCCCACTGACCTTAGATGCTCTTGAAGGCAGGAACTGTTTCTTAAAGTCGTTGTATCTCAAGCACAGGTGATTGGTGGAATTAAAGTTGCAGGGAGTTCTTCTAGAAATCGCTTTCTTTTTGCCCGATTAAGTTCTGATTCCAGATACTGGCTGACAATAGGTGAGGCTACCTAGAATTAAAATTGATCTGATTCATTTAACTTTCGTGCCTCAAGTTTCATTCTAAAATGGTGGCTACAAATCAGAAAGAGGTTGATATTCATGAGATGGAAGATAATAAGTTAATTTTGAATGGTTTAATAACAGAGTTGGGGGAAGAAAATTTCACAACAAATTTTACTTATTTTTTAATGTTAATTATTTTTTTCCTTTTTTAAATTAATTTATTTCCTTACATCATTGGTCATTTTTGTGTAGTATTTGTCATAACCAAATTTAATATTCACATCCTTTACTTTCAGATTGAGATCTCTCAGTCATGTACCATCCTGCCTTTTAATATTATTTCCCCAGTGTTATGAACAAAGATTGAAAATAGGATATCTGTTCTAACAATGGGAAATACTCTATTTAGGCATTTTAAATACACATTATTCTGTGACTCTTTTTCTCTCTGGATGTTTATGAGATGCCAGAATAATCAGAACTGGAAAATTCTATAAAACTAATTAAAGTGAGAGTAGATGTTCTACTTAGGAAAAAAAAAAAAAAACCCTGCATGTGCCTTTTATACACACAACCTGATTGACCTGATTGGCTCAATGATAAGGGTCAGGGCAAAGTCACACTTAACTAATGATGCTTTTACAAAGGTAGGGACAATTGTGTTCAGTTTTCACTTGTTCAGTTCCTTCAATTTTTTTCAGGTTGTCAGAGCAATATATGCTCACTTTGGAAAATTCACAGACGTATAGATAATTATAACACAACACAATAATACCTGGAGATAAATACTTTATCTACTAGAATGGTTCTACCTGATTGTCTTTGTGAAGCAGAACCAAATTTCCAAACGATGTGGATGCATCATTAAACACATGTGATTGAAAGAAAAGACTTGTACATGCACAATTTGACCTGGTTGAATATGAAAATATCTAACAAGAATTGAACTTCTTATAGCATCTGGAAGCCCAAAGATCTATTTGAGAGGATATGTTATTGAAGACCTGTGGTCTCCTACAAAGAATTACCTAAATTGAAATAGTTTTGAGACACCAAATATCTACTACCATAGCACAATGTGGTGGACAAAAATCTACATGGGGTGTGGGATAGGTGCATTATTTCTAGTTATACTTAGGAATTTATACTTAGTTATATGTAGGAAGTTATACTTACCCAAAGAACCACAGTTTTCCTATAACTGCTATACTATGAAATCTCTATCTCTTGTAACCATAAGATGATCTGATTTATTATGTGTGCTGAATTCATAGCTTCACTAGGCCTAAACAGCAATGACTAACCCAGTAGCAATAAGACACCATGTTGTTGGCTAGGCAATAGTCTCAAAATTTCATTTTCCAGTATAATAAATCTGGGAAGAAAATATTTCTAAATTATGTATATAATAAATAACTTGTCAAAATATGGGGAAACTCTTAGAACTCAATATAATAGTAAGACAGTTAAAAGTAGGAAAATATTTGGACATATACCTAAAAAAAGAAGATATGTAAATGATTAGCAAGTACAGATAATGAGTTTATCATCATTAGTCATAAGGGAAGTGAAAATTTAAAGCAAAAGACCTCTGCACACCCACTAGAATGGCTAAAACTAAAAGTACTGACAATATCAAGTGTTGCATAGCATATGAAGCAAATGGATCTCTCATTGATAGTGGGAATGTAAATATAGTATAGCTCCTTTGAAAAACAGTTTGGCACATTCTCATATTATCAAATATACACATGGCATACAACCCAGAAACTTCATTCTTGGGTATTTTCCCAAGGAAGGAGAAACATATGTTCACACAAAAAATTCATATATAAATGTTTAGAACAAATTTATTCATAATAGTCCAAAGCTGGAAAGAACCCAAATATCCATCAACCAGTGAAAGGATGCTATAGTTCCATGCAGTACAATACTACTCAGCAATGTGTAGAGACAAGTTGCTGACACATGCAATGACATGGGCAAATCTCAAAAGCACTGTTTAAAACTAAAGAAACCAGACAAAAAGAACAAAAAATTGTGTGGTTCCATTAATAAGATAATCTGTAAGAAGCAAAATTATGGGAGAGAAAACAGATCAGTAGTTCCGAGGTAAGTGGGATAAAAGAGTTTGACTTCAAAGGAGCGTGAATGAAATTGGGATGATGACAGTATTCTATGTCTTCATTATGGTAATGGTTAAACTGTTGTAAGCACTTGTCAAAACCCACCCCATTGTTTATGTTAAAGTAAATTAGAACCCCCCCAAAAAATAACCATTTGTAGTAAAGACTGAGTGTGAAAAAATAATCGAGAGTTTTAAATATTTCATAAACTTTACAAATTCATTGTGACATTGTATTTTCAGGATTGTCTAAGATGATGTTGGCTCAGAACATGACTGTGAGTCAAGTTGACCTCAATTTAGTCCTGACTCTGCCCTTTATTAGTGGGCTGACCTTATGGCAGTTAAATCATTCATACGCATAGGGTCATGGTGGGAATTTAATGATGCATTTTAACCACTTTATAATTGCCTGACCTCAGAGTGAACATTCAACAAATGTTAGTTAATTAAAGAAACAGCCAGTTTATATATGTAGGGAGACACATCTAAACAAAAAGATAATCACAATATCTGTGAAAATAAAAGAAATAGATTGAGTAGAAGGTGCAGTAGGGCACAAAATGAGAAGTGTTTTCCTATGTCTGGAGAAAACAGTGAAGAGTTTCAGGGGGAAATCGTGACAAAAATAAATTCTGCAAGGTGAATAGATGGTTAGAAGAAGACAGGGCATAAAATGTCATGACATATTTGAAGAATTTTCAGCAGTTTGCCATTTTCTTTTTTCTTTGAATGATTACAGAAGTTATTGCAATGCTGAGCAGGCAGCCAGAATAAGGTCTTGAATACCAATTCGGGAATCTTGCTGCATCACATCATGTAGGTGGCGGAATGACTGGGTGTCAGTAAGGAGAGAGACCAATTACAAGGATTACATTGGTCATCCTGGAGAAGATGGATTGAATCTAGAGGATTAGATAAATGAAAGCAGGTAAGAGATGGTGACATTCTGTACTTGGGCAATGGGAATGAAAAGGTAGAATATATTCAAAGTATTTGTGGGGGTGAGGGATGCAGTATCTGTATATGAAAGAGAATGCGTCTAGAACAACTGTCAGAATCATGCTGCAATAAGTAGGTGGTGGTGGTGAAATAGGGCGCTCCTGATTGGTCCATTCCACAATCCAGGAAGTACACTGTTACATCAAAGGTCCCTGAGGAGCAACTGCACAATGACTTGTGGTGGAGCATCAGGGTGAAAGAATACCACTGCTACTGCCGGCTGGCTCCCACCGCTGAGGCGGCTGGGTTCTGGTAACAGTGGTACCTCTTGAAAAATATGAGACATATTTATGTGGGAAAATGATGAGTTTAGGAGGGTAATGCTGATATTTTAGGTGCCTGTGGACCTCTAGGTAGAACTTTCCAGTAGGAGGAAGGGTAAATGAGCCAAAGTATTGGATTCCAATGGGGAAATATATATGAGTTAAAGTCACATAAAAACATTTTTGGGGTTTTGAAAGGAAATGATAAATTACATGGGAACAGACTGGACACCCTAGAGCATAGGAAGATGGCAGTGCAGGTGGCAGCTTAGGGCAGTGCCGCTTTCAAAGTCATCTGCACAGCGATTGCTGCTGAGGCCAGTCTTTGGGAGAATACAGTGGCATTATGTGCGAGAATCCACAGCCAGTCCTCGGCTGAAGCTGCAATTTCAGCTGATTTACCGTGTTCACCTTGGTTGGTCCACAACTAGGAATAGGAGACTTCCCAGTGTGTAACCGGCCCCAAAGCACAAAGCTTAGAGAAGTGAGGACACACAGTCCTCTTTCCCATAGTAAATAAAGGATGCCTCAAGTGATAACTACCTATATGGCGATGCTCTTTCCAGGTTGTGCGCAGGCGCGGCTTGGTGTTGCATAGCAACCAGGAACCGCTGCGGACTGGGTGTATAGCTCAGGCAGTTGCAGCAGCACTTGGTGCGGTTGTTTTTTGAAGGGCGGTTGCTTGGCTGCATCTTCTGTCAGGTAAAGGCAGGCTGGAGGCTGCCTGTCTATCCTTGCGGTTTGGAAAGGAACAGGGAAGAGGCTCTATCAAAACCTGGGGAAGGACAAGGTGCCCCGCGGGTGGGAACCTGCCAAACAACTGAGGAAACTTACCTCTCATTAGGAGTTGTCACAGTGTTAGGGATTAAGGTGTGTTTCACTGTGGCCACCTCCTTTTTTTTTTTTTTTTTTTTTTTTTTTTTGGTTAGATCCATACAAGTTTGTCTAATAAAACCTCAGCTAATAGACTATTTA
This sequence comes from Scalopus aquaticus, assembly GCA_004024925.1. Taxonomy (NCBI): domain Eukaryota; kingdom Metazoa; phylum Chordata; class Mammalia; order Eulipotyphla; family Talpidae; genus Scalopus; species Scalopus aquaticus. Next base: position 101,656 of record PVIJ01003001.1, on the reverse strand, counting down.
TTGGAAAAAGTAATAAACAGTGAGTTTCATGAAATGCAGTTTTAAAAACATTCCACCAAAATTACAAACATCCATTTCATGTGGAGGACAATAAACGTTTATAGGCCTTTCTGACATTTTTAGGAACTTGATAAAAATGTGACTTTATAACTCTTCATTTGGAAAAAAAAAAAGGCTTTATTACTTTTTGTACAACTGAATTTTTACAGGGCACCTCTCATTTAACTGAGGCCTCCAGAGGAGATCTGAGTCTCAAAGACTGTTACTTGACTGTGAGCAGCTTAACAAGTGGGTTTCTACTTGTTCTAGCCATCCTTTCCTTCTCAAAAAATAGTTCTCAAAATAGTCTCTCCCCATAGAAGACACTGAAGAACATATACACTGAAAATTCACAGAAATAAAATGATCCATAAATTCATGAAAAAAATGCAACTCCAATAATCAAGACAATGCAAACTGAAAGATTTGTTTCCATATGCATGAAGTTCACCCAATCATTTCACTGGTAGGGATTTGTCTTAAAGAACCAGTTGCAGATATGGGTGAAAATTTTATGTCTAAGGATGTTTCTTCATTGCAACCTTGTCCATGATCCAGCTAATGGAAACAAGCTCTACAATATGAGGCTGAATAGATAAATAGTGAATTTTAAAATATTTTAAATGACTGATTGCTGATCCAGTTGAGTTACTTGGAGCAATATGTGGAGACTGATACTTCATGAACTAGTCCAAAAATTTAACAAATTAGTAGAAATTGGTCCCAGAATGGGAAGTTGAAAATAGGGGAGAGAAATCCAGGTGTGATGGTAAATCACTCTAGAAAACAACACACAAGGAACTGTTTCGAAGAGTGCTGATTTCCCTAAGATTATTTCTTGTTGATTTTTATTTTATTCCATTTTCCTTTCTCTGCTTTCCAAATTTTCTACTATGTATTATCAATATAATTGGACCCTGGACTTATATTGTACAGAACTGTACAATTAAAATGGATAAAGAGGTCAATTTTATGTATATCTTGGCGGGTATAAAATAGTCAAGGCAAATAGAGCTAGTTTGCTTCAAAAAGTTAAAGAGATTTATTTCCTTGTATTGACATCTTTTGCTTTAAAGGAAAACAAATCTTGAAAGAATGGAGGTCATTTAGCTGTATCATGTTGAATTTAAGTGAAAGATAGAGTTTGCAAAGTTTTTTCAAGCCCTTAGGATCATCTCTGAGGCTCATTGCTTCCTGCCTATGTCAGTACTAAGCAGTTACTACCTCACAGCAGTACCTGTGACCAGCTCCATCACTATAGCTCCCTGAATTTAGGCTCTTTCAGCCTCTGTGGCCTTCAATATGCAAAACCATCCTCCTGAAATAAGTTTCTGAGTGAAAATCACATGACTTAAATCAGATTTATGCAGGTGGAATTTAATTGCTTCTTGAATATTATCTATATTTGTAAATCCAAAGGTGTTATACTTTGGAACTGGCTATAAAAAGAGCTATGAAGTCTTTTTTTCCCCTGATCTTTAATCAAAGAATAGATTTTTCATCTATACAAAATAGTTTCTGTGTGTCTGCCTGAAAAGATTACAGGCACAATTCTAGGGTGTGTGTTTTTCAAGCACTTATGTAAGATGCTTGAGATTTGAAAAAAAAAATTGTTATTCAAAAATATGAAGAGAAAATGGGGGAAAATGTTAAATTCAATGTTTTATTAATATCAGAATTTCATTACATTTGAAAATAATCTCACTTTTCAGGAATTTTCAGGTGTTCAAACTGAAGGCTATGTAATTTCATATGCAAAATTTCAAAAATTTTTATGATGAAAATTGAATTTAATGAGGTATGTGGATACCTTCTAACATATTTGATATAGTGTGAAGTAGTGCGCAACACAGAGTGAACTTGCCTGATCCCTCAAAGATCTTGACATTTAACTGACCTGAAAGTAGGGACTTAGAGTAGATGTCTTTCGGAAGTCTCTGTGAGTGTCTATGAACATGTGAATTTTTAATGTATGTGATAAATTCTGGTATGCATCTCTCATCCTAAGAGTTTTGTTCCTTGACATAACATCCAAACTAACCCTGACCTTGCATTCTCTTCAGTGATTTTCTACTTCCCAAGATTTCTCTTGAGACTAGAATATTCCATCAGATCTTGTTAGAGAAAACTTAAAAGATTCCTGGGGTTAGTCTGATATAGTCAGCAACATCCTGGAAGGTTCTCTGTACCCAAAAGGAGTTACTCCTCCGTGCTATATCAACTGTGTATACTCCTCCTTTGACTTTTGGGCAGATGGAAAAAGGTTTTTCAAGGATTACCTCCAATAGCTCTTCAGATTCTCAATTACTTTTTCACTGACATGCGGATGATATTAGAGAAGACCTTTTGTTATATGGGAAAATAATGTAATTGCTAATTTGGAATTTGAGATCTTAAACACCTTTCCGAAAATCATTACTCTCAGGAAATACAGAGATTATGATTGTTATAAATATCAAATGCCTGCCATGTACCAAACACTGTTTCAGGTGCTGGGAATAGATTAATGGAAGAAAGAAGATGAAAATTCCTTCCTTTGTGACAAAACAATTTTGCAGATCTCAAAAATCACCCAAATTTTGTCTCCTAAGCCCAATGTAAATGATCTACAAACATGGTAAACTATTCCCTATATGTAAGTAAAAGTTATGTTACTAATATTTTCCTCTTTTCAAACTGGAATCCAGGACTAGTGTTCAACAATTTTGTCAATTAGTTCCTTTAAAATCATAGAGTTTGAAATAGGGTTTAGGAGACATATTTTTGTGCAAGTGCAATAATATCTATATATTTGCTTATAGTATTTTTAAGGTAAAATTTAATATTCTCCTGAAGATATAGGTAGCTGAGAACGTGGACATATATGAAGTGTACAAAGGACACTAACCACTGATTGCATCTCTTTCCAGAATGGGTAAAAAGATAAAGAAGGAAGCAGAACCTTCTCGTAAGGATGTGGTAAGTTTCTAATGTGAATGCTAGTCGCACATTAACAATTGGTTTTAAAAATAAATTGTTCAAATAGTTTGGCATGGACCAGTATATACATGAGTGTATGGTGGCAGAAGTCCAAAATCTGAGTAATGGTAACATTACTCAGAAATCTAACACTATATAAATGCACAGTTACAGCATTGTTGTTACAGAATTAGCACAATTAGGAGTAATTATTTGCTTTTCCACTATGTGGATGGCATGTTTATAAGCCTTGTCAATGAATAAATAGTTTCAATTATTCTCTTAAATACTTTACATTTACATTTGCCAGACCTTCGTTAATGTTAATAATCCAAATGAGTCTTCAAAAATGCTGGAAGTTGTGCTGTAGTATTAGATGTATATAAGGTGGTCTGAAGATGACCCGTTGGACATCAGAAGTCCTGTGTTTTCCAGATCTCTGGGCACATCATCTGTATCTATGCCAGAGGCTTAAGTAATGCCTTCCCCACAGCACAGAAACAGAACATGACCTTGGAACATTTTCACTTCAGAAATTTATTTTGAAACAGACGTATGGCATGTTTTTCATCAAATAAATGTAAATGGGGGCAAATAAATATAGTCAACAGACTCGGGCTTTACAACTTAATGGAACCTGAGCCGAGTGTCGGAATCTCCCTGAGAGCTCTGAACCACGGCGCCTACACATGTGTGATTGGGCCCAGCTCTGCCTCTTTCAGACTTGTGGTGGCAAAGCTGCCAAATTTGTCCAGGTTATTTCAGTTTTTCTTAACCTCTGAAATTTGTATTATTCAACTCATTTTGCTTGCTGTATGAATTAAAATAGCACATAAAGTTCATAGTGCCTGAGAACTCAGTAAATAAGATTGATTGCCATGGGAATCCCCCCCTCCAGACACACACATACCCTACATATATATACCCATACTTATTTATGATTCTTTATATCCTGTGAAAGGATTGTTGTACATCTAGATTTAAAAGAGGGGATTTATAATTGCTTAAGAACATAAACTTTTCTTTGTCAATTAATGGTGATTTGCTTCTTATATACTTCATAAAAACATTGGTTGCAAAGGTTTTAATGTTTTTAGCCTTCCCTTTAATGACCTCCCCAGGTCATTTCCATGTCTGGCTACAAGTTGATGCTGATGCTTTATTAAAATTCAACTTCCCGTATAGCAACTGTATGAAAGAACTACTAACAGAAGGATTACTACAGTGGTAGAACAGGGTCGAAGGACAGTACCAAGGACAGGGACAGGTCACTCTCATTGGGGTCTCATCCATGCACTTAGTTGAAAACAACTCAGGTCAGGGCCAACAACATTGGGTTTTTTTTTAACAAACAGGAGATTGGGGAAATGGAGCATTTCTAAGGCCACAGGTGGCTGGCTGTCTCACTCCAGGGTGTGCCTGCAGCGTTTAGTAGCCCCCCAAAAAAGGCCACTCGTGCAAGATGGCACAGTCTCATCAACAATGTCCTGGAGCTGGTGGCACACCTGCGAAGCAGTAGGCCAGGATCCAACTCATGGTGGCAACAGGAGGTGCTCTCAGGTGAGGCCTCCGAGGTGACAATGCAGCAACACATAGCAACAACAGTCTGAAGGCCAGACTGCACCAGACCAGGGGCATCCTAGGGAGACCTGCTCACACTGGGGGCTGTAGACAGTGAAACACCCACTCACACTGGGGGCTGTAGACAGTGAAACACCCACTCACACTGGGGGCTGTAGACAGTGAAACACCCACCACTTCCGCCATTTTTTTTTGAGTGGCCTGTGCCAGCTGGCCAACAGGCAGTGCTTGATTAGCAGGATCAGGAAAATCCAGGCCCTGCTCTCAAAGGGGATGTTGCCTCGACCTGGGGGTGTTACCTCATGGGGCAGCAGTGTTGGGAGTGGTGCAGGTTGAAAGATGACTCAAAGTCCATGTGCAGCAATGATAAGCCTTGAGTGACTACAAGGGGAAGCAATGTACAGCCCCATCCAAGGGCAGTCTCAGATTTATTTCAAACCAGGTTTAAAGAAGATGGGCAAGTACATGCATGGGGATGTGTTCTGGACTTGTTTTTCCCACATGCTCTTCATCAACTTCAGAAGTCTTCCTTTAACTCTTTGTCACATACTGCCCAAACTGCAGAGACATTTTTCTAGTAGTGAAGAATCATAGGGACTTATTTTCACATCTTTCTCTTCCATCACAGATAAACCTTCGTGAACTAATAAAATACAGTATAAATTAATAAAGAGAATACAGAATTTATAAATAATTATCACCTCGCTCAACTTTCTGTAATAAAAGTTTGTTATTTTCAGGTTGAAAAGAAAACTAGAGGTTATTTTCTTAAGCAAGGAAATGCTGTGCACATTTAATCTCAAGTTTATCAAAAAAAAAGAGACACTAAAGACATTGTCTAATGCATTTTAAATGAAGTCTAGATGATCTACTAAATATTCTTACTAGAGAGGTATAATCTGTTACATTTATCTCTGTCTCTTTTCTTGTGAAATTGGATCTTCATGATCTGGTACCAGTTATGTGATAAATACATTTTAATACAGATTTTAAAAGGCTTTTATTTTCTTTTATTGGCACCGTAAAAATTACTCAATTATCGTGATACATCTATTTTTGAGTTCAAGCCTCCAATTTTGTGTTTTTAATGTGTGTCTTCTAATACAGTAGCCATTAACCACATGTGGTCATTTTAATTAAAATGTGTAATTAAAATTATATTAATTTAAATTAGCCAAAATTAAAAATTCAGTTTCTCAGTTGTATTAGTTACATTTCAGGTTTTTAAGAACCACATGGGACTTGTGACTGCCACAATGACAATGCAGAATGCAAACATTTCCTCCTCAAAGTTCAGTTGCACAGCACTATGCTCGAAGTCTTACTTTCTTAGAGACATAAAGATAATCTCTCCATAGAGAGTCATCTCTAATTGACTGAACTTAATATTCAAAGCTTAGTCAAAATGCTTCCTTTTTCTTTCATTCTTTCCGTAAATAATTGTGCTTTGTTTTTTATTTTGTAAACACTGTGAAATTATAATTTCACAACCAGCTAGTTGGTGACTTACTGTGAGCTCACGGGAAAGCAGATGGGATATGTAATTACAGCACAGTGTTATTTATTTAGTCTTGTGGCATTCTGTGATAGCTATCATTTTATTCTCAGTGCTTTTTTTAATAAAAAATTACTAAAATGCTGTAGGCACTGTAGGAGAAACAAATGTCCTGCCAAGTTTCTTCTTTCTCTGCCAGACGTTGGTATTTCTCCTCCTTTGACAGCTCTCACAGTCTCAGTCTTCCCTTTAAGTCCCTCATACTCCATATCACCTTTTCAAAATGGTGACCAGAAGATATGGTGAAACACTGACATTTTCTAAACTGTTAAAGAAGAATTTAAGAATATTTACTGTAGGTTTTATTAAACATATTTTCATGTACTTTGCTCCTTTGAGAAATCTGTCACGATCATGACATTCCATGTTTCAACATGGTATGTTTATTCACATGCCTATAAAATCAGCTTTAGAAATACTGAAATGTTAAAGGTATGAAGTAAAGCCCTAATATGGAAGGGAAGTCTGTTCTGAATGAGTGTTGGTGAAGAATACTAGGGAAACTGTCTTAAATGGTGAAGATAGTCTAAGACTATTATTCTCAAAAGATCAGAGAGGGTTCAGTGCTTTGTGAGGGTAGTTCGGTAACTGTTCTCATTCACTCATTTTTCAAGTCATTTATTCTAGTTCAGAGTTGCAGGGATGACAGCTGGGGTGCAAGGTGGGACCCAACACTGGACAGAAAGCTCTTCCATCATGGGCCACACTCACTCCCACACCTGTTCTCACTCAGACTGGGAAAATTTACACAGGTCAGTGGACCCCAATGGACATGTGGGATGGTAAGAGACTGGAGTGCCCAGATAAAACCCACACGGTTATGGGGACAACATGAGAACTCCACACAGTGACCCATCTGGGAATTTATTTTTCTCACCAATGTTATAACAAAACAGTGTAGAGAGACAATGCTATGCAAGGACCTTCTTTAGAGGACTAGTAGTATCTGATTTATATTCAAAAAATCAGTCTAGCTACAATGTAGAGAGTGAAAACTGGAAGAGAAATTTGGAAGCTACTTCCTACACTAGTGCAGTAAGGTATGCAAGTAGGACCAGGTAGTAACTGTTGAGAAGGTGAGATGTGGCTAGAGTGAGCACACGTGTTAAAGGTAAGGTCAGCAGGATTTGCTGATGGGTTCTGTGTTGGCTGTAGGAAAGAGAGGAGTTGAACTGTTTCAAGGTTTTTGGTCTTAGCAAATTGACTAAATGATGGTACAACAGATTGAGGTAAACATTAAAATAAGAAGCAATGTTGTGCACTAAGTATTACCATAGAGAAATTCATAGCAGCATTTAGCTGTGCATAAACAAAAATAGAAAGCCCAAGTATTTTCAACAACCAACTACCATGAATAAAAAATTTGAATACTTAGCCAGAAAAATAGAGGCCTCACAAATAAGCCATATGTTTCTATAGTTTCAAGTATGATTTCATTGTTTCAATCTCTGGAAATTAAATAAAACTTTCAAGAAGCGGTAGGTGACATGGTGGTCACTGATGATGGCTTTAGTGGAAACTATTTTTGTGACTTGATGAGGGGAGAAGTCACACTGGAGATGTTCAGCAGGAAGTGAGAGTGAGAAAATGGAAGATTTTTTTGACTAGGAAAGGGAAGGAGAGAGAGTGCTGTACCTGGGGATGAGTAATATCTAGAAAAAGTTGGGGTTTTTTTTATTCAATGAGTTTTGAAAAATCAACATTCAGAGAAGCTCATTTCAGGTGGAATTTTCAGGACAGAGTGCTAAGAAGGAGGAAACTACATTTAGCTCCCGTGATCTGGTTAATGGTCCCCTTGATTCTTTAGATTCTTACCAGCACAGGTAAAACTTTAGAATTGGCCTTAAGTAGAGCAAACTGATCTGTATGTGGGGCAATTGCCTTGCAAGACAAAATTCAACACCTTTAGGAAAACCCCCACCAACGAATCTAGGTACTCCTTTTTAAAATTATTGATCATGCATTTATAGTGATATTAATTTTCCCTGTAGTTCAACATTGTCTAAGAGGCTTGGGTTCAAATGCAAAGAAGGCAAGTGCTAGTATTTGTTTATGGCTTTTCTAAAACTGATTCCATGAAAAGACAGAAGAAGGAGGTTTAAGTTTGGTAGGTGTGGTAAAATAACTGGTCATAAAATCTAAACAGGGTGAAAAGTGAAGAAATGAGAAAGCAAAGGGAGTAAATGGACTGGCGAACCCAATGGAGGTGAAGAATAGCTGTAAGCTGAACAATGAAGCTTTATCTTTCACTTCTTGCTGGTTGGCTACCAAGAAACCATTAGATCCTGACCCTATCTAAAGGAAATTCATCTGCGAGAAGGCAAGGGAAAATTGATGGAATATCAAACATAATAGCAGAAACAAAACCGAATAATAAATAGATGTGATTGAGTCAGAATTAGTAAAAGAGACAAAAGAAAACTTTTAAAAAGTAATGAGAATATTTCTGCTTCTTGTTAGAAGGAGGAAAGAGTAGGGAATTTCTTCCACTGTAACAGTTGTGAGAAGCAGATGGATTTAAATATAGAATCAAAGAGGTTTGTAGTGCAAATTTAAAAGTCTGATAATCCCAAGATTTGGTGAGGAATGTAAACTGATGAGAAACAATTTAGAAAATTGTTCGATAGTTTCAACGAAAGATAAATACATGTCCACGCTATGACTCTAAATTCCATTGCTAGGTCTATACCTAAGAGAAAGGAAGGCATATATTCACAAAATGACATGTACAAAAATGTCCTTTGCAGTCTTATTCATGACAGTCTCCAGGAAGGAAACGAACACAACTAGTATATTCCATGTAAAGCTGTGTAACAATAAAATTATGACCTAGTCATACAAAAATGTGAATGAATCTCAAAAACATTGTACTAAGCTAATGAAGGCAAATGTTGAAGAGAAAGTGAGCATATGTGTGTTACTCCATTTCTATGAAGTTCAAGAATAGAAAGACTGATGATTTTTAAGTCAAAATAATGGTTATCTTTGTGGGGGGGTGCTCAGGGAACAAATGTAAATACATATTCAGAGGTAATAGAAATGTTCTATATCTTGGTCAAAGAGATCTAAATTCATACTTTGTAAGTTCAAGTGACCAGACAACGTGTCAGTACAGAAAAAAATATATGGTAGCTTTTGTTCTGTGCAAAATCTGATGAATTTAGTTAATGAGATTTATTTGCCCCATTGATAGTTATTTGATCATTGATATGTTTTAGTTATCATTTTATTTAGTTTTGGATTTCTCTTTGTCATATTTTTATATTTCTTTTGTGTTTTCTTTCCTTTTTCTGAGTTGATTGGTTTTCCTTTGTTATCCTTTTCTTTGGATTATTTGGAGCTTTTACCAATCTATATCTTACTGAATAGACATATTTGAACCTGTGTAATGACTAGGCAGTAATCTCATTCTTTTACCAAAAGTTTCCTTTACCTTAAAGAGGAAAAAATAGAGAGAAGTTTGATTCCAAGTCATTATTAACTCATTCTTATAATGTATCATCATTATCTCAGGAATTCTTTCTTAAGAATTACATTGTGATTCACAGCATCATTATTCAGCTTAAGTGTATTTTACTGTATCAACCTACCACATTGTTTTTATATTTTGTCCTTACCAGTTTTGACTGGAGTATTTGCCAAGTAATTTGTTTACATATATGGTTGATAGATTTGTTGAGTTTGTGATTGCCTGTATATCTTTTTCATATATAAGTAGCAGCCAAATATAAATTTCTGGAGCCATACCCTTTTTGCTTTGAACTCTGTTGTTTTTCCTCAATAAATAGTTGGGAAGGGATGATCTAGGAAATTTCCTGAGGCCTCCACTTGACTTATCCAATATTATTTCTGCTTCCTATTATGTATTTTCTACTTAGTCAAGCTCCTGTTTCATCCACCATAAACACAACATTAATTCCCATTTTAAAACTTCTTAGTGTTATTTCTCCTATTTGAATATCCTTATCTCAATTTACCCTACTTGATCCATTCTTTAAATCATATCTAATATTCTACCTCTTTTGTGGATCTTTCTCCATTTTTCCCTCTCTCATTAGAGTATCTATGTTTCCGTACTTCATAGACTCTTAGAATTTTATACCTGGAAGGTATATAAGACACATAAACCAACTCTCTAATTTTTCAGATTAAAAGCAGTGTGGTCAGTGAGCCACATGTGTAACTGATTTGACCCCAAGTCCTCTGATTGTTATTGTTCATTTCAACCACACATGAATTCCAAAGATCTCACAGCAGGAAACAGGTCTTTTTAGACTCCTGTATGTTTTGTTTATAATATCAATATATTGCAATTTCCCCATTCCAGAATTTATCCAGTATTATATTTCACTACGTGCTGTTTTCTTTCGTTTTTCGCATATGTAGTTACTGCTTTTCTAGAAAGAGTGTAGTGATTAGAAAGCAGGTACTGTCTATTGACACTGTCAGGTCGTGTAGTACATATAGGTACTCAGGGATTCTTGTGTAATGACTAAGAATTATAGTCATAGAAGTTATTTAGTAAGCATCCATTGCTTGCCAGACAATGTGCCAAGTGTTTTACTTATATGTGCTAATCAATGCCCCCCTTAATGCTTTGAGATAGGTATTATTAAGCCCATTGTACAGAAAGGGAAACTGAAATTCTAACAGCCTAAGGATTTGTGTGATTCCATGTGGTTAAATTGAGAGACTAGATCTGGCAGTTTCCAAAATTCTTTGCTTTTCATGCCAGACTCCAGGAATTCCACAGCCACCAATGTTAACAACTATCTCTCTACCAGTGATGCTTTTTAAAATAAAAATTTTATAGTGTACTTAGTGGGCAGCAACCACATCTTTTTGGTATGATTATGTTCTGTTTAACTTTCAAGACACTGTTCATTTTTTATGGGATTTTTAAAGCTCAAATGAGAACCTAATATTTTTCATTCTGCATTTCAGTTTGATCCATTAACAGTTGAAAGCAAAAATGTTGCAACTGTGGTGTTAATGCTTAATTCTCCAGAAGAGGAAATTTTGGCAAAAGCTTGTGAAGGAATTTATAGATTTGCTTTAAAAGGTTTGATTTTTCAGTTCATCTGTTTGATTAATTTCTTAAAACATTTATTCCATAATGGGCACTTTCCCCCCTAGTCTTTAACTTACATTCTGTCAGATGTATTCCTTCTGACAACCAGACTTATCATTTAGTGTACTACCCAAAAGTAATATATCTTGCTAAGTGCCTAATTTAATCTTAAGGGGTAATTTAGTGACTGGGTACAGTAAGCATTTTGACAGTTTTATTGTAGTTTAAAAAACTGTGTCATAAGAGCTGAAGAACTCCCACTAGTTAAAGGATTTAAGCAACAAAGACAATATAAAGTACTATTAGAATATAACCTCAAAGTAGAAAATAAATATCTATGAGTTTATTCTGATATAAATACATATTTGTATAAGAAAATAGATGGGAGAGAAAAGACAAATCTGCCATGTAGAAGAATTTAAATAATTTCTTAATATTCTGTCTTCAAATAGGCAGACTATAACTCCCTATTCTTTAGATATGGGTTGGGCACAGTTACTTTTTCCCAAGAGTACAATCATTTTGTAGATTACGCTGAGGGTTGATGCCTCAATAGGTAAAAATAATTAGCTATACATTGAGCACTGTCCTGGTACTTAAAACAAACATTAAAAGTAAGTCCTGAAAGGATCAAATGATTTCCAGACAGTTGTGTCCCAGAACAAATTTCAAGACTCTTTTGCCCAAAAAATTGCTTGAAACCAGTGATGAAGAGAAATTTTTAAAAGAAACTAAAGGAAAAAATGTTACATTGAGAAGAACAAAGATTAGGATGACAAGAGATTTATCATCACAAATGATGTAAACAAGAAGTCAGTGGAACAATATCTTAAAGGTATTGAATGAAAAATGAAAACTTTCAACCTAGAATTTTATACCTAGTAAAAATTCTTTCAAAAAAGCATAAGTTAAAGTTAAAGTATCAAACATCTAAATGCAAAGGAATTATTACAAACAGATGCACAGTAGTAATTATGGTACTGTAGGTCATTCAGGCAGAAGAAATATGACACCAAATGGTAATAAGTTTCTACACAAAAGAATAAAAATAGAACACTAAGAATCAACATATAAGAATTCTTCTTATTATTCAAGTCTCTGAAAAGACAAAATGATTATTGTAAACAAAAATAAGTCATATATTTGCAGTCTAAAATATATGTGTAAGACCAAGATGGGACCACATGTGTGCCAAAATAAGGAGGGTTGAGGAAGTATACTTTCATATGGTTCTTGTACTAGATGCACAGAACAATATCCAAGTGGCAAAAGTATGTACTTGTGATATACTACCACTTGGAAATAGACTGCAATAAATTAAGGATGGACTTCAGTAAAAAAATAAAATAAAATACCAAAACAAAGAATAAATCACATAAGCAACAAAGGAGATGGAGTCAGAAGAAATAGTCAACTTATAAAAAGAAGGTATAAATGAAGAAAAAGAAAGCAAAGAATATTATGGGATGTATAAGAAAATTATAAGATGGTATATTTTAAACTTAATGATATCAATAATTACATTAACTGGAAATGATGTAGGGTCTCAATTAACCTAGAGTGTTATTTTGAGGGAAAAAAGCAAGAGCAAACTACATGCCACCATAAAGCAATGCTTTGGAATATGATCCAGACAACAAGAAAATAAAATGTAAAAAAATCCTATTCTCATACTAGTCAAAAGAAAGGTGGAGTGATTGTATTAATGACAGAATTTGAAACTTCTAGTTGAATTTTTCAAAGAAAGCTCATGGTCCAGGTGTTGTCATTCATGGATTCTACCAAACACTTGATGAAGAAATGATAATAATTGTACATGTAAGCTCTTTCCTAAAATTTAAAAAAGATGGATTACTTTCCAATTCGTTACATGAAACTACAATTACCATGACACCCATAACTGACAAAATACTCTATAAGAAACTTACAGCTCAATATGCCTCATAAATAGTTTAAGAATTTTAAACAGAATATTGGCAAATAAATTCAACAGTTTATGAAAAGACTACCATATCATGACAAAATGAAATTCGCTCCCAGGTTATATGGTTAATTTTAAAGCATCATTAAAATTCAAATATTGTGAAAGTTTTGAAAAGGAAATTTCAAATAGTCAATAATGCATTTTTCAGCCTATTATTCAGTGTCAGATTTGACCACTTAGTTACAGGGAAATTCCATGGGCTATTGGAAGATCTAGTCTGTGTCTAAGAACTGTGTTTTTAGATTATGAACCTATAACTTAAAGTGTAAAATAACTTTATGAGAAAATGAGGTGAAAGGAATTAGAGTGATTTTCTGACACTCCCAATTTAAATTAGAAAGTGAAACCTCTATTTTTGTATCCCAGTGAAAGTGAAAAGCTGTAATTAATTAACCAGGACCTACATGTTATTCCAAACTTTGGAGAATGATATCCAACTCATGGACAAACTGCTTCTACAGTTAGACTGGACTCTGACCTAACTAACCTTCTGTTTCTGGGACCTCTTGCCACAGCAAAGGAGTCCCCAGTTACCTGGTGGTTCACCTCTGTGAATGCACCTGCAGGTGCATCTTGCATGATATAATAGCGTCTGTAATCACACTGGTGAGAAGTGAGCCCACAAACTCTTGAAATTAAAGGGGGGCCCATGTATGTTAATTACTTATTAAAATTAGTTATGCAGTTATGCAACTGATGTTGCCATTGCATGAATGGCAGGCACTGTGCTAGACACTGAGGCCAGGAAAGCACAGAACAGCATAGGTATCTGCCCTAGGCTGGGCAGTTTCTGTAGAGTAGGCAAATAAAGCATGGAAGTTTATAAAGTGGTATGAAGAAAATAAACTAGGGTAAAGAGGGATAAGATCACCTGGCATAAGAAGTTAACATTGGTGTGGTCAGGGGAGACCCCTCTGAAGAACAATGTGAAGTAAGAACTCCTCATTCAGCTTTGTAGACTTCAGGGAGGGGAGGGGAGCCTCACGTCCTGGTGCCTATGTTCTAAAGTTTATTCTGAGAGGAATAAATGTGGAAGCAAAAGAATGTAAAAGGCAAATGGCAAGTAAGAAATTAGAATGACACAAAGAAATTTGATGAGATTGGTGCCCATGCATAATTTTTTTTTTTCCTGTAATGTCAGGTGAGGAAAATAAAATGACCCTCCTTGAACTTGGAGCTGTGGAACCTTTAACTAAACTGCTCACCCATGAAGACAAAATTGTCAGAAGAAATGCTAATATGATATTTGGAATCCTGACTTCTAATAGTAAGTATCAACTTTAAAAATTACTGAAATAATTTCAGCTAATTGAAAAAATCTACTATATTAATAAGAAAATAACCTGCAAAACATCCTGTAATGCACTGTCCCTGTACATTTAACTTTAATAAACTCGTTTAAATTTATTCATACTGACTTCAATTATAATGAAAAATCAAGGAAGTATGTTGCAACAAATGTATGATTTCATATGTTAAGAAAAAAATTTAAATATAAAAATGTATGCAAATATATTCTTGTGGAAACTTTCAAGGTCAATGAGGTAGTATGTTCCAGTCTTACAAATCACCGATGAATCAATCACTGCCTCTTAAAATTAAAAGTTTTTCCCCTGAGTTAGTATAATGTAATGTGTGTGCTTATACGTAAGTTACACTTCATATGTGTTTTATACTAAATGAAGCCCAGAAGAAGAGTTTTAATACATTTATTTTTTTCCAAAACTGTAAACTACATTTTGCCAAAAATAGGTTAGCCATGTATTTACTCCTTAAATCAGACCCATTACTTGCTGAATATTTTTATTTTTAATATGGTAGAGTAAGAGTATTAGTAAAACATGCTGTTATATCCGTGAGAATATCAGTGTGACCAAGCCATGCCAATAAAGGCAGTGCCTGATTAATGAACAGGATGTTTTCCATTTGTAGGTCATTTTCTTGTTAATATGGTAGATTTTTTCAGTTAGATGAGTAAATACTTGTAATTCATAATAAGAAATTATATTCTTGGTGGAGAATGAGCTCCAACACGAAAAGCAGGCTGGTAGGAATGAACTGGTCTCTTTCTCTGTTGTGGTAAATCACTGCAGTCATCCTGCTTCTCCCCTTATATATTGTCAGCTCGAACACCTCATTCAAGGAAACTTGGTCTGAAAAATGAACAACTCCTGTTTTGATGAAAACATGAAAAGTATTGCTTCCAGATGCACATGTAAATAAGTGCACCTCTTCTTCAAAAATTGAAGTCATCATCTTTGCATAGTCTCAAATAACATGCTTTTTCTGAAATTTATATTTTCATATAGTCTTCAGATACTCAGTGATATCACTCTGTTTATTATGGATCAACCACAGAATGCTAGGTACTAAAAGGATTCATATAAGAGTCATCTTCCCCTTTTGCAGTTACAAATGTTTGCCGCTTTATTTTTTTTCTTCTTTTGCTAGTGTGATAGTTATGTGCCTGTGCTAAACCTGGGTCATACATGGCAGGCATTTAAATTATTTTTTAAAATCTTTTTTCCCAAATGGAACTGCTGTCTTTTTTTTACCTGACAGTTTATATTTCATTTGATAAGGTCATGTAATCAGAGACTCATTTAACGAAGTCAGCTAAAGAGACAGTTCATCAGGAGCCTTGTGAGGAGGGCAATCTGAAGAACTTGCTATATTAGGAAATGGTTGAAGTAAAAGAATATAAAAGGTCAGGAACAAATTATGTGGTTAATATTATGAAATAAAAACATTGTGAATAAGAATGAAATGAAAACAAAGTGCATGTAGTTCACCCAGGAAGTGAAGGTGCTAGCTGTTCTGCAACAACCTGAACTTGTAGGTGCTGCACTGTTCAGCTAGAGTGTATCCATAGGGCTCAACCCCAAGTGAGAGTTGCTACTTAGTGCCATATCTAAGTGTTCTTTGTTGAGAAACACAGGGACAGAGATCCCAAATGTTTAATGGAAGTAGTGATTTATCCATTATTTTGACTGATTTATCCTCAAGATTCATTAAACAATCTCGTATCAAAAAAGCAGAACAACAAATTGATCAACTGTGACAGCAATTTACAAGAACTGCCAGTGAATCCATAAAAACCTTGGTGGGTATATCTACTAGGTCTGTTGTTGAATATCACTTGCTATTTAGACTGAATTCATATACAGAGGGTGATTTTAAAGCACAAGGAACCCTTTGAGGAAAAAATTTAATTTGTTTGGATGAATGAGGACAAGTATCACGCACAGGTGCAGCAGGGTGGCCTCTCCTGCGGGTGGATTTGCAGAGAAAGAAGACAGTACACACAGTGTGATGTTCTTGACTTCATGGCCAGTGTCACCCAGAAACTTTGAGGTATATAAAGGAATGTGATTTTGGATACTAAATGGAGAATGTACTTGGAGATCTGAAAACCCAGAAATATTTCTCTTTAAGAGTGTAGACATAGATTTTGGAATGGCCTTCACAAAATCCATTCCAAACAATACTGAGTGGACCCTTACAGCTGAGAAGAGGAATAACAGTACACTTTTGAGGGATTCACATCTACATCATTCACCAGAACACATGGAAGGATCTAAATATTATGCCTGGGTTAGTGTGCTTTTGTTTTTTTAAATGAGTGTTAACTGTAAAATGTTGTCCTTCACTTTGGGGGCTTCCCAAAAGCTTGATTATTCTTTTCAGGTATATTCTCAGAATTACAGACAGCTGTAATTACAACTAGCTGACCCTCTTTTAGCCACATTAAACAGAAAGAGACAGCAGAGGGGTTTTGACAGGGTGAAGAACAGCCACATCCGTGGATCCCACAGGATAACTTGCCTGATAACAGCCAAGTGCTGTCTACCGAGTGGTTAATGAGGAACAATTCACCCAGAGACCATCTGCTTCAGCTGTGGCTAGGTGAACTTTCCCAAAACTCTGGTAATACTAATACTGGCTTATATATGATAACTGACCAAGAAGAAAAATTGCAAACAGAAGAGACAGCTATATCTTACTTCTCAGAAAAAGGGGATAAAGAATAACAGGACAGAAGAAGGGCCATGCCTGTCTAACCTTAATTACATCAATGTAGATTATATAAAAGTGAACTTTAAAAACATCAACATACTCATCTTTGAGCATTTTTGGTATTTCTGGTAATCAAATGAAATGTAAACCAGCTATGGTAATGAAGAAGGGCTGAGGGTAATTCCTACTTGCATTCTGTACAATATTTATTAAAATCAAAATTTAAATTCCCTCCCTACAACAAAAGTAAGAATTATTATTACACAGAGAACAAGTGTGGGCACAGTCAGTCAGCTGCACTGATGGGCGCTGGAGGCCCCGGGCCCTGTTGTGCTTGTGTTTTCTCGTTTCTTGGGGCGGTGATCAAGGGACAGGCCTGGAGTCCGCGTGGAGCCAGACAGACCTGGGCGTGACATTTGACCCAACCGCTTACTTCTTGTGTGGTTTTACCCTGATCTGTAAAATTAGGTAATAATAGTACCTGTCCCATAAGGGCCACTCATTATTATTATTAATGAACATTGATTCTGTTTCATTTTTTGTAGGTGATGTTAAAAAATTGTTAAGGGAGCTGGATATCCTGAATTCTGTCATTGCTCAGCTCGCTCCAGAAGGTAACTTTGCATCTTACCACTATTTAAAAATGAACTGGTTTATTTTTTATATTTGAAACTATTGCTGAAAATAATTTATGAGATACCTGTTAGGAATTATCGTTAAAATCTCCCAAACCAAGTTTATGCACCAAGGTATAATTTGTGGAGCTTTGGTTTTCTAAGCCTGCTCTAGAGTAGTGGTTGAGGGAGGACTTAGCATACTCCTGCTCTTTCTTTTTGATATACAGAAGAAGTAATTATCCATGAGTTTGCTAGTCTTTGCCTAGCAAACATGTCTGCTGAGTACACCAGCAAAGTGCAAATATTTGAATACGGTGGATTAGAGCCACTTGTCAGACTGTTGAGCAGCCCTGACCCTGACGTGAAGAAGAATTCCATTGAGTGCATTTACAACCTGGTCCAGGTAAGATCACGCTGTGAGAATGTGTTCTGACGAAAGCTAATTATGGAATTTTTTTTTTTTTGCATAAAAAAAGGAAAAACCTTTTTAAAACTTGCCAGTTTTGATTAATCTGTTATTCTTCGTACTTAGTAGATATTCAGAGAAAAAGTAATGGAATGTTAATGTAGAGACCCTTCATTTTTACATATTATAAGTAATTATCTTCCATTAAAGGGCATTTGAGAAAAATATTTAAATTTTAAAAGGATAAGAATGGCTTGCAAATTAAGGCAGGGGCTATGTTAGATAAAATGTATTTTATCTGAATCAGGAAATCTAATTTTTGTATTGAACTAAGTTTGACCTGAGTCACTGTGTATTTGTTAACTAGATGGACTCTTGAACTACATGAGGAGGGTTATGGAGGTCATTTCCTCCCCAGTCAAACCCAAGTGCAAATTTTCGCTCCTTAAAAACTGCTGATAGCCTTCGTTGACAGGAAGCCTTATTGATAATCTAAGTAGTTGATCAGCACAAATTTTGCAATTACGTGTGTTATATGCTGTGTTTTCACAATGGAGTAAGCTAGAGAAAATAAAGTTATTAAGAAAATCCCAAGGAAGAGAGTGCTTTATTGTATTTATTGATACCAAATTTTATGTACCTAATCTATTTATGAGCACATCCATGAATAAGTGGACCTGAGCAGTTAAACCTGTGTGTTTAAAGGTCGACTTTAATATATGTTCCTTGTTCAGTGAGCAAAGATCTAGGATTAGGCTTATTTATTGGTGGAAACCTAGTGAATTGAGTACAATGAATAGAACTTATTTGTTCACAAGTTAGAGGATGACAAGGCAAATGGGTAAGCGGAAATGTGTTTATTTGGGAATAGCAAAGAATTGAAGTTTGGGTACAAGGATTTAAGCAGAAACCTGAAATATGCCCAGAAGAGGGAGCCAGGGAGGTTTTTAGAGAGAGAAAAAGAAGAATGAGGTCGTGGAGGATGAGGTCATGGTGAGGTAATGGTCACAGGAAGGAGACACAACGTAAACGGACAGGTGGAGGGGTCACCCAGTGAAAGAAGGGAAATGTTTTCTTTATCGGTCCTTTCAAACAGGATATTCTCCTTATTGTTGGAAAGTTGGGGGTTGATCCAGTGCAAGGCTCATCTTCCAGCTTAAAGACAATAGTAATACAGTTTTTCCTCAGTGGATTTCTATGGTACTATTTTAATATGGCTCCATGACAAACAGCGACTTCAATTTTATGTCTGAAGGAAGCTGTCTATAGAGATCAACGAAGGGTGGAACCGGGAAAGGTAACTGTTAGTGGGGCCTTTTCTACTTAGTACTCTTTACTTGCTTCCATTTAAAATGTCTAGCTGTCAGAGTTTGGGGCTTTTCCTGGCGTTTTGCCTTGTTTTCTCCGTTGCTCACTCCACCCAAGCCCTCTCCCCACCAGTCACACGGAATGGCAGACACAAGGTGAAGAACAGCTCGTCTAATCCCTTCATATTGTAAATGTATTAAAAAAAGGCCCGCGTCAGAACTAGACCTGATGTCAGTTTGCATGCACAGGGCCTGCCACTGGCACCGTGTGCTTGTGAGCATTTCACAAACAAGCCATTTGGATGAAGAGAATAAGGAGTTGATGTCATCATTTAATCTTATCAAATACTAATTAAAACAGGATATAGAATGTGAATAGTATATTATTCATAAATTGTATTGTAATGCTGCTCATAGTAATAGAAATTTGCTGTGTAATAAACAATAGATATGACCGAAGTCGTAGATCATGTCAGTTTCTTATTATTGACAATATCTGCATAGTTAAAGTGAATACTTTGTATTGTCTCTTGCAGGTTTGCTTATATTTATGAGTTACTGTGGAAGAGCATCTGAAATAAAAAGATGGGAAAATTATAAATTATAATGTCTTCTGTTAGAAAATAGATTTTCTTCATTCTTGAGATGCTATTTTGCCTTAAAAATTATTTCCTTGGTCATTTGTATCTCATGGCAGGATTTTCAGTGTCGAATTACACTTCCAGAGCTAAATGCAATCCCTCCTATATTGGAACTCTTGAATTCAGAATATCCGATTATTCAGCTGTTAGCTCTCAAAACCTTAGGTGTTGTTACAAATGATAAGGAGTCACAAGTAATATTAAGAGACAATCAAGGAGTGGACCAACTTATGAAGATCCTAGAAAGTAAGGTATTGTATCATTCACTCAGCTCTCTTTGAGGAAATGTATTTCCTAAAAATTGTTATAAAATATAAATTGTGGAATATTTTTAATGAAATTGTGTTCTGTTTAAGTATGATATTAGGTATAATGAATGAAATTGTGCACTGCCTACAGCTCTACCAGAAGGCCCCAATATGGATGGTCTTTTAGGGTACTATACTAAGTGAGATATGACAGAAAAAGAGAAAATATGGTATGATCTCACTTATATTTTTGATCTAAAACAATAGTAGCAGCAGCAACCAAGTTCCTGAATATTGAGCATAGATTGTGAGTTGCCACAGGCAGGGTAGTGGGGGTGTAGGTTGGACAAAATGGTTGAAGGATGTCAGAAGATACACATATCCAGTTACAAAATAAAAATGAGTTATGAGTAACAGAGAGTAGATTTTAAAAGTTCTCATCAATGGAAAAAAAGTTTTATAACTATGTACTATGACAGATGTTAACTGGACTTACTATAGTGTTCATTTTGCAATACATATAAATATCAAATTCATTACCTTGTATACATAAAACCAATATATGTATGTCAACTACATACTTTTAAAATCTTCTGGTTTAGAAAAGCAGTAATCTGCTTTACTGTTTTGATTTAAATATACCATCTAAAAATACCTTTACAGAAAAATCTAAAATGAATTTGACCAAATATCTAGACACCATGGCCTAGCCAAGTTAAAGCATAAAAATTAACCATTGCAAGTTTGTCCCTTGTCAACTTGGCACCCATGCAACAAAGACAGTGGCGAGGCCCGGTGTCCACCTGACCTGTCACATGACCTTGTGTATCAAAAATGCACTAATCTTTCCCCAGAAGAGGATACAATGTCCTTGAATGATATTTACTCTTCACCTTCACCTTGATAGCATGTAACTTAAATACCATGATATAAAATTAATAAAAATACTATTTTACAACATCAATGTAGTTGCTATTTATAATTGCCTTCTTCCTGTACCCATTCCCTATTCCCTTTGCCCTCAGCAAGTATTTCAACTTATTTTCATTCTTTACCTGGAAGGATGACCCAAACTTTTATCCCCGAAGGTTTAGGACATTATAGTCTAGATAATGTTGTTGTAGTAATTAATAATGTAGTATCCCCACTGGAAGTTTCCAGTAATTATTTTTTACCTACAAAACATTTTGTAGTAGGGGGAAATGAGAAAATATGGAACAAATGGTTAGGGACAGTTATGTTACTTTAATAAACACAACTTTTTCCATGGGCTTCTACCACAACAAAATAAATTACATTATATTCTGTCTGACCTCAGTCCCTCCTGTGGTAAAATCTGAGAGTATAAATTTCTTTTAGTACAACTCTCTACAGTTGTGTTTGCTTTTATTATTAGGGCTTGAATGACCTTCATATAGAAGCACTGTTAGTGATAGCGAATTGCCTTGACGATACGGATACTATGGCGCTGATTCAGCAGACTGGGGGTCTTAAGAAGCTCCTGACATTTGCGGAAAACTCTACAATTCCTGATATTCAGAAGAATGCAGCAAAAGCAATCACTAAAGCTGCGTATAATCGTATGTCTCATTTTATACACACTAAGCATACATGTTCTTGATTTGGTTAGTATTCTTAAACAGTAGAGTATTTGTCTGCATTTATATGACCATTTGAGAATAGTACTGTATATATTTAGGCCAAATTCATCTCCGTGCTTATAAGTTAATGTAGAGATTGTTTTGTCAAAGATATAATAAATTCAATTTTTTAACTATAATCCTATCATTTTAAAAAATGTATTCCTGAGTTAATTTTTTAAGCCCTTATTTCTTTTGATCTTGCAGTTACACAGATGGTGTGTGCTGTTTGTGAGTCTTAAAGAGTTGTTTCAATAAATCCATATTTGGAATGATATCTATATGGTAATTTCAAGTTTCAGCTAGAGTCTAGCAGTTCCATGTTATATAACTTTGAAAAATATGTTCATACTCCATTCGTAACACAGTTTTCATTTCAATGGCAAGCTATGTTGACATAAATCTGTAAAATGTGAGAAATCAATTACATCACAAACAGTGAAAATGAAATCATAGTTTTAATTTATTTATATTTGGAGTATTTTATTTTAAAAAAGACATGATTTTGTTCCTTCTTCTGCATAACTCCTCCTATAAATGACAGATTTGACTAGTCTAAATTATTTATATTCTAAACATATTTACTCACATCTGTATATATGCTTATGTGTATATTATAGGAAATGTTTCCTTTGCAATCTGTGGTGGATTTCCTCAAGGCAAAGTTTCAATGCAGTAAGCCAAATTTCAGTCTCATACAAAGTTAGTATACAAGGATCTTATAAGTTATAATTTATGCCAAATTTATAGGCTATCAAATTAAGATTTTTAGTGTTGGAAAAAGTTGCTCATGTTACTCTATCAAATATTGGCTTGTCAGAAAAGTCATGACCCATTTTTTTGCTAGTCAAATATGTCATGATTTTTCTGACAACCCAGTAACTTAAACCTTATACTGTCCTACTTGCCATCTAGGCAGGCCCTTTTAACTGTTTTAAACTCAAAAGAAAAGACAATGAGAACACATGAGCAAGGCCAAACCTAAATGTTTTGCATATCTTAGTTCTCTTTGCTCTAGTGTTTCTGAGCCATTTGCATATTGTTCAGCCCTCTTACCTATTATATGACTCAGTAATAGAAAGAGCACTGAATAGTGTTTCTGGTGTCCAAGTTCTGCTACTAGTTCCACTACTAGCACTGCAGTGACCTAGGGATGTGACTGTAAGTGAACTATAACCTCTGTGAACCTATTTATCAATTCATTTATCAATGATTTATTAAACCCCCAGTTTGTGTCAATAAACTGGAAAATATACAGGCAATCACAATATGGTGTTTAATGGGCTTGATGATGGAAGAACAGGATCACCCTGTTATTAGGGTTATTAGGGCCACCTAATACAGACTTGGGTCAGATAGTTTTTCTGGATAAGGTGATTTACAAGTGAGGACCTAGAGGAGATAATAGAAATTGGCTTTGCAAAGAAGGTCCTGGTGGAATTGTGGAGGATCACTAGTGCTCCAGAAGGGAAGAGTGTACATAAAGGCTAGAGGAGGGACGGAGTGTAGAAGGTTGACTAATTGCATGTTCTCAGAATAGTGAGGGAAAAGAATGCTGCAGAAAACTGAATTAAGGATGTAGAAGTATCGAGGTGCCAAATGCTAAAGTGTATTATAACCAAGTTAAGGACTTTGGAATTTTTTGTGATGGTAACAAAGGGCCACTGAAGTGACTTAAAGAGGAAAGAAAACATTAAGATGTTCACTTTTCAAAGAAAGAACATTCTTCCAGCAAAATGTCGAGATTGGATACATAGAGGACCAGGCAGGAAAAGATCAGAAGGGGATTGCTGCAGTAATCTAGGTGAGAGGTAAAGGTGTCCTGAAACAGGCACAGGGTGGTTGGGACAATGTCAGGCATTTGCAAGAAGAACCACAAGCACGGGTATTTGGCACATTGAGAGGGTTCACAAGTGTTTATTGAATGAAAGCAGGGCACAGCCAGGTTTCTGCCTTGGCAGCTGGGAGGAGAATGGTACCATTCATAGACACTGTGGAATGCAAGAAAAGGAGGAAGTTTTTATTAAAAGAAAGGAAATGAGTTCTATTTATTTTAATTGTGGTAAGATACACATGAAAAATTATCATCTAAACAATTTTTAAAAACATTTATTTTTATTTATTTATGCAAATAAGAACTGGGGTGTAGACCAGAGGTGCAGAGGGGGTGAGAGGATTCACCAAAGACAGAGTGGGGAGCAGAACAGGTCGATCTACTGAAATACATTGCTGAGGGGAGCAGTGGGTGAGACAGGAGAGGTCTGCTGCACCATGTGGGTTAGCTCCCTGGCTGGGGTTCGAACTAATGCTGCCCTTGATAGTGCTGAGACTTTAACCCTCACGCCATGAGGGAGGCCCTATCTTGACCAAATTTAAGGGTACAGTTCAGTGGCATAAAATACATTCACATTATTGTGCAACCATCACCACCATCCATCCACAGAACTCATCTGTTTTTTTTTTTTTTGAAGCCCAAATGATTTCAAAACTATTGAGTATACCTCATCTACCTACAGAGCTCACTGAAATCATTTGGGCCTCAAAAAAAAGAGAATTCTGAGGATGGATGGTGTACTCATGTTCTCATGGTGAGATAGCACTTTGTGATTTTTATTTTATTTTTACCTTCCATTTGCAGAAACCTATTTATGTGGCAGGACAAACATCTAATTACAGAGCATCTGCTTTTCACAGTATAAATCACCCTCTCCTGAGTCCCCCTCTTATCTCCATGAATCACCAGGCTAATTCTATTCCTTAACTCAGTATATTTGCTTTTTTACTTCATAATCATGTTCATGTAGATCTCTGTATGTTGGTAATGAAATTTGTTCTTTTCTCTTACTAACCTAGCTGATGTTAGTTTGATTGCTTGACAGACCTAGGAAGAACCCAAAGGAGAGAAAGAAATTCCTTTCCTTCCCCACAATGAATTGGCATGTACCCACCTATGTGATTACTCTCTAGTTTTATTGTATTCTTTTCTTCATGATGATATTTTTATCTAGACAAGTCCCAAATAGCCCCCTCTTTCTTTAGACTTGCTTTCTTTTCATCTAATCCTGTTTATATAAACTGTAGCTTGCCTTGACCTCTACCTGTGAAGCCCAGTCAACTTAACCAGACAGACTTGTTTTATATATTAGCAGCAACAATAAACTCTAGAAACTTAATATTAAGATTAGCTAAGTATTTCTGCATGGAAAGCAAATATTCATAAAGAAGTTTTGAAATAACTTTTCCACAGAAAACTCCATGCAGAAGTTTTAGGGTTTTAACAGATATTGTTCATAATACTGTTAAGAACAACACAGTCGTCAGTATTCATTTACAACAACTTCTCTTTACTTTCCTTCATCGGCAGACTTTTTTTTTTAATAAATATATATTTTTATTGTTATTTATGTCTTTTACATTTTGTATTCCCGTTGGGTAGCCCACCACCAATTCACCCGTGATCCATCTTCATGGTCCCTTGTGTTCTTTTCTATTCCATTTTGTGCCCTTTTCCTTCATTTTTATACCCTTTGTAATGCATGTCATATTGTCAAAAAACACAATGAAAAAAGCACATAATACTCATTCTTTAATTTTCTTTGTTGAATAAAGTTTTAACATGCCTCCCCATTGTGGAAATCGCAAATCAGAGTGCCTTTAACATTGAAAGAAGGAAGGTGTTAATTACCATGTTGCCATGAGGTTTATGAACTGGCATTAACATCTCAGCAGGAGCAAAGGTGGCATAGTAGCAACTTCCTAGAATAAATGAAGAGACGACTCATTGCATGCAGATTTATTTCCAGTTATAAAACATCATGCTTTTTACTTTAGTGATACTGAATAAATGTTTTTTTTAGAAAACATTACTCTCTTAGTAACATAAATACCTTGCCATCTTTAGTATATGCATAATTAAAACATAAATACTTCTTGGTGTAGCAGGTAAGTGAAAGTACTTGGTTAATATGTTAATTCATCTTATAACCACTCAGCAGACAGCACTTTTGAGGTTTGGGGAACACAGCTGGATTTTTGAGAACACTTCCAGAGGGGCTGAGTAACTAATTGCCTGCAGTATTTAAGTTATTTTTATAAATCTTGAATAACTTAGCCAGTGTTATGACCAGATTGCTTGGCATACATCTGTGTATCAGATGAACAAAGGCCAACAGCATTTGCAAATACGGTGACATCTGAACTTGCTACTGCTTCTATCGAAGAAGAGAGATTAAAAAAAAAATTGTTAAAAGAAGGTAGAAGTCAGAACTAAATTGAAAATAGAAACCTTGTGTAATAATTCCTGAAAATAATTCTGTATGTATAAGTAATAAAATGTTTTCACATGAAGATGTAATCTAAATTAGTATCAACATTTTTGCAGATTTTAGTGCTAACAGAATATTCTTACATAAATATCCTAAGAGCATATATCACACACTCATCTTTTTAATTATGTAAATTGACTCTATGTAGGTAAATTAATGGAAAAATCAAACCTATGACAAAGTTTTTGAATTGTAAATAAACTGGTAAGGAATTATTTATGGGCCTCCCTGGTGGCGCAGCAGCGGTTGAGCACTGCGCTGTGGAGCTGTCGGCAGCTCGCAATGTGAGTTCAACACCCAGCCGGGGAGAATCCCACATGGTGCGGCAGACCTCTCCTGCCTCGCCCGCTGCTCCCCTCAGCAGTGTATTTCTGATCTGCCTGTTCTGCTCCCCGCTCTGTCTGTGGTGGGCCCTCTCGCCATCCCACGCCTCTGGCCTGTACCCCAGCTTGTATAAATAAATAAATCTTTTTTAAAAAAGGAATTATTTATGATCTTTCTTGTCAAACTAGTCTTTGGCATCTCTTATAGCATTGAAACTGTTTGCCTTAATTTTTTTTCAATACCTTTTTTCATAAATAATAACTTATTTGTAATTAACTATAGGATACACGACAAAAAATTAGGTCTTAATGGTCTAGTTTAATGTAATGCAATATTTGCTTAAGTATAGTAGCAAGATTGTTATTTATTTTTAAAAAATACTAAATTAAAAGAAAATCATTTAGGTAACAAAAAGAAAACTAAAAACATTTTGGTTTTTAATTTAGTGTTTTATAATGGGGTGGATATAATGGTATATATTTAGGTATCATTTTATTCTCAAAAAATCATGTTAAGGTGTATTTAGATTATGTTTATGATAATTCAGCGGTTAAAATTTTTTTAAAACTTTCGCTCTGTCAACATATAGTGTAACTTAAGAGGTAATTATGATTTCTTTGATGTAAGATTATAAATTCCTAAGAGAGAATAATATTTTACTCATTTTCAGTTTCTCCTCTCCTCTCGAGTATCAAGCTCACCAGTTGTTACTCTGAGTAGTTCTTTAAATGTTGGGTTTTGTATTTAAAATAAATGTCAGATAAACAGGACTTTTATCCTTCATGAGAAGGTAGCATGTGTGAATAAAACACCATTCAGGAAACATGATTAGTGTTAAATAAGTTCTTGCTGAACCTGAAACTTGCCACTTTCTGTAGTATTTTCTTTACTGTAGTATTGGTATCATATATAGGAATAAGAAAAAAGCGCAATATGCACAATTGGTTTTGCACAATTGCTACGCTCTAAAGGTTAAATAGGTATACATACATATGTATATTAGTTTATTTATCACTAAATTAGAAAATAGTTTGAATTCCCATCATATTTTGGTTGAGGAGGTAGGTATAGTCCACAATTTTTACAGAAAAATTCTAATTTTTTTTTCTTTTGATTAATGAAAGCTGAAAATAGAAAATTTTTTCACGAACAAGAGGTTGAAAAGTGCCTTATAGCCCTTTTGGGTTCTGAAAGTGATGGAACTAAAATTACTGCTTCCCAAGCGATTTCAGCAATGTGTGAGAATACAGACAGCAAAAAGTTTTTCAATACCCAGGGTAAGCAAACTGGAAAATCCTATTTTGAACATTTTTAAGTTACCATATTCTTGTTCATAGGAATGTTTATAAAGCTACATTTAATTTTTCCCAAAGGGATTCCACAGTTAATTCAATTGCTGAAAAGTGACAATGAAGAGGTGGGAGAAGCTGCAGCTCTTGCCCTGGCTAACCTGACCACCTGCAATCCCGCTAATGCAAAGTAAGTGCCAAGACTCTCTCAGTACTGACTTGCTATGGGTTGTTCCACAGACCAAGAGACCAAAATGTTTTCATTGACAGGAACTGGAAATTATACTAGAAAAAAGTGAACTGTTTATGGCAAGGTCACTGTCCTTTTGGGGGGGCAGTGATCCCTCAGGCTGATCACCTCACTCGTGTTGATCAGCATTCAAATCCTAAACTACCCCAGCAACACCCTCAAAGATACTCAAAAATAATGTTTACCTCTGCTTGGGTCAACTTGCCCTGACAAGTTGACACATAAAATTGACCATCACAATACATTAATAAATTTCATGTTCTT
Organism: Scalopus aquaticus; assembly: GCA_004024925.1. NCBI lineage: Eukaryota > Metazoa > Chordata > Mammalia > Eulipotyphla > Talpidae > Scalopus > Scalopus aquaticus. The sequence continues at coordinate 73,140 of PVIJ01003001.1, read as the reverse complement.
TTATGGAATTGTGGCCCATCACATATTTATTCTATTTCTTGACTTTCCTTTCTCTACTCCCATACAAATATTTTAGAGGTTTTCCGTCAAGGAATGACTAAAAATCTTAACAATGCAAAATGAAAACATAGTTGAAATACACAAGCATCAAAACAAAATCATTTTCCTTTAATAACTACAATCTTTGATACAGTAATTTTCTAAATCCGGGGTGATCATCATCCCTATGAAAGCACACACATTTTAGAATATTGAGTCATAGTAGGTTAAAAATAGTACATTCAGTGATTTTTCCAGTAGAGTGATGTCAGTGCAAAAATCTTACCTAAAACATTTCTATCTCAGTGCATCTAGATTTATATAGTATCTAGAATATTTTAATAGGCCTCCAGAGTGTATTGATGTTTTGACTTGATGTGAAATTTCATGTATATGTTTTCACAATTTTATATAAACTCTAGGGAAAGGATGATAAATACCAAAGGAGGATACCTTTAGATTCTCTCAAGTTAATTATCTATTTCACAGATTTTTCTCATCTGAAATCCATTTTATCATCATAGAAAGGTCAATTGGGACTAAATGATATCTGACTTTTCTTCTATGACAATCTACTTTGTAATTTAATTTCCTTTTGATAAATTTTTAATTGCTGTTATTTCTTTAACCTAGTCTCATTTTTTTTCTAATTTTTTCTAATTTTTTCTGTTTGGTAAGAGAAATGAGACATGAAGGTTCCTGGTTAATGGCTATCCTTCATTGTCTATACAGTTTTTACTTTAGTCTTTTTGAACTAAAATTATCAAAAATAAATGTTTTTTTAGGAGGGAATGGAGTCAAATTTGGCACGTTTGTACCAAATGCTGAAGGGGAGGGTTAAAAATCTATAGTCAGCCAAAAGGAATGAAAACAAGTAAGTGGCATTGTTGATTTCTCTAGCAAGCTTATCAGAGTATTAATTACTGAAACTAAACAAAAGAGGAGAAACAACAAAATGACTGGTTCTTTTTTAATAATTACTTTTATTGAAGTAGCATTGTTTATAACATTATATATTTCATGTGTACATCATATTTCAACTAAAAATTATACGTAAACTTCATCACGATCACCACCAAAAGTCTAGTTTCCCTCCAACACCCTACAGTTGACCTCTTTTGCCCATTTCACGTACACCCCCCCAACCCTGTTTCCCTTTAATAACCAGGTTGGTGGTTTTCAATAAAAAAATGTCTTCTACTCAGATCATCTTTTAAAAAAAATATTAGCTTAGATTGGTGACTATTTCCAGCATCGCTTTTTAGAACCATTCGATTTCATCACCATTTCTAGCAAAGTGCAATAGAGTAGAAGCTGACCCATAGTTCTGCTGCTGGGGTGGCCAGAGGTGGGTATTAAAAAATTAGAATGTTGCTTTCTCATCATACGTAAGTAATAAGAGAAAAGGCAAAAACCTAGCACTAATGCCTTCCAGGTGTGTGTTTGATACCTGTTTGGATACCTGAAATTGCTACTCTGGTTATTTTAATGCAGTTACGTATTTTGAATACTAATTTTGCTTGTTAGAATGTAATCCCAGACCATCCTGATAGTCTTTGTGAAAGATTTTCAACTTCAATTATAAATGTCACCTTAATTGGTACCTAAAAGTCTTGCCTAGTTAGTATTTTCTGGAATACCAACCTATTTGTATTCAAATATTCTGGATATTTAATCATCTTAAAAGAGAAAAAAAAACTCTTCAAGTTGGCAAAATACGTTTCACTTCCCCCTCTCTGTGTCTGTATGAGAAGAGATGGATATATAACTTGTGATCACCAGAGATGTGTACTATCACCCTTTGAAAATAAATTTTAACATCTGTTCTAGATCTGATATGCATGGATTTACTTGATAAGTAATCCTGTCGCTTATAAATATGACCGAAGGCAATCTCTGGAAAAATCCAAACTCATGTTATTTATTTGATGCATCCATTGGACTTAATACTGCTGAACTGGTATAATCTTTGTCTTTGTTGCATAAAGTTTTTTCACAGGGAAAATGTTTTTGGAGACTTATATTTTCCCTTGTTAACAGTGAGAGGAACTGTGTTTCCTTACTGCCCCCTAGTGGCCTTTTAAGATGAAGTTGGAGTCGGGGCCCGAGAAAGGGAAGGGAAGGATTGCAGTGTTTATTAATGAAACACTAACTTAATTTGAACCTCTCTCCAGTGAGTCTAAAATAATATTTTTAAACATCATTCAAATATTGTGATTGGGGAAGCATTTCGTCATGATGTTTTCAAAGAGATAAAATTCTGCTGCTGATTGTGTTAGTTTATGCTTGGGTTTTGTCATCCCTTTTTAAGGTACTAGAATTTAAAAACGTTTCTAGTGTCTAAATATCTGCTGAGGTATATAACCACATAAGCTAAATATAATACGCTTGAACAACATGAATTAATAAACCTCATTGTTATTGTAGTTACTCAAGTTGATTTTTTGCTCTTTATATAGTAGAAAAAAATATTTCACAATTCTTATTTTATCACTTTGTTGTAAGATGCTTCATCCTCTGAATTTTACTATTCACAGCGTGAACATCCTGCAAGATAACTTGATGTTGTTTCAAAACCTTTCAGTAAATTCACTTTTGTATTAAGGCTATGAATTCACTGAAAGTGTTGTTTACTACTTTAGAAGGTTTGTGAAATTAATAGATAAAATATGTGGAAAGAGACATCTGAGTAAACTTAAGAATTATTCTTGCAATATTTCCATCCAAGTTTACTGAGTGGATACATTTCACTTCTATTGTTAGAGCCTTGGTTCCTTCTCTGCCTGATGGAATGTAGTTGTTAGAAACATAGATTTTACTGGATGGGAAAACATCAGAATGAATTTGAAGAAATTAAGAAATATATTGAATGGATTTTGCAATTAAATAAGTTGATTCTACATCTTGATTTTGTGTCCATTGATGGCTAGCCTGCCTTCACAAACAGTATCATTGTACTAGCTACCAGTTTTGTGAAGGTAGGTTACTATAAATATGAAGTCACAGCAATTGTAGTATAAAAGCACATTCTCAAAGTCTCAAACTCAAGCCTTCTAAGGAACATCAATATAGCAGCAACAACATAGTTTCACATACTTTTAAACAATTCTTTGAAGTTTGCAATGTACTTTCATCATTGTATGCATTGAACCCTTCATTCTAAGCATTTGCCTAAAATTAATCACAGGTCTCTACCTTACTAATAAAAAGGTTCTTTAAATAATATTTCCTTAAAAGAAGAAAATTCTCTTGGGATTTTTTGTCAATCCTGGAGTTCATCCAGTATTCGGGGCTACATATCCCAGGCTTCTGCAGCTGTGGGGCAGCAGTGAGGTAGTAGTTATTTTAGATTCAAAAAAGGATCAATTTAATGAGCACACACAACTTCTTAGATCACTACCTTTGTAGAAAATGTGACTGGAGTGAGAGTCAGGAATCCTGTTCCCAGCGTCCCAAATCTGGCTGTGGTAGCCAGCCTGTCTATCATAAAGGATTGGGCCCCACCTACACACACCTGCTTAGCATCACCCGAAGCCGCCAGACTGAGACTCACCAACCCTGCGTCGGCGGATTGCACCTCCCTGACCACTTGCAGGACTCCTGCCACCAACATACCTCTCTTGGTGTGACTGACCTCGAGGAGACATGAAAAGTCCTGCTGGGGGGAATGGCCGTAATCACTGCTAACAAACAAGGTTCTGGTTGCCAATGCTGCCATCTGCTCCACTGAGTCCCACATATTACCCTGTGTGTGGGCTCTGTTAAACAGATTGATGTACTGCCCAAGGTCACCCTGGAGTCATGTAACCAGCTCTGCTGATGAGCTGAGAGTGAATCTCCAAACTGCAGCAAGGACCAAATTCTGACAGATACAACCCATACGATACTCACAGTGCTAAGAGGTTGTCTACAGTGCAAACTTTCATTTCTTCAGCTCCATATAGAAATTAATTCCCTACATTACTAGGGAAGCAGGGGTGGGGTGTGAACTGATTCAGGAGCAGCTACCATGATAAAAGTGGGGATCCCCTTTTGCTGGGACCTACCACCTGCAAAATTAAAGGTGAGCCTGAGCTGAGTACTTTTCCCTCACCCCTTCTTGACCCTACAGAGGTGTTTTCATCACTCCCTGGAGTTGATTCAAGTCAATTAAAACACACTTAATCCGAGAACAAATGCTGGGATAAGAGGCACCAACCTCCACCCCTCTCCATGCAGTCAAAAAAAAATCCAAATATGATTTGACAACTAAGCCTGCTGTTATCAGGAACATTACTGAAACCATAAACAGTGGTTAACATATATTTTGTATTACTGTTCTTTAAGAAAATGAGTAGCATCATAAAGGCCTTCTTCCTGCAGTCTTCACATTGAGAAGGCTGAGGAGGAAGGGGAAGGGAGGGATTGCTGGTAAAGGAGGCAGAAGAGGTGGCAGGGGAGGCAGGAAGAGGCAGGCACACTGGTGTAAATTTATGGAGCTACATGGTGATTTCTGTCTTACAGTTTTGCTTTTCTGTTTCTCTACAAATGTTTCTGTATGGTAATAATCCTCCTTCCACTGTTTGCTTTAGTTTCAGTGCCTGAATCTCTTAAAAGGTCTGTGTTGTGAAAAGTTAGAAGCAGTATCTCAGACTTCTGCACGCTGTCTAACATCAGTGTATTTTCTGGCACTGCCTCCTTATTGCCTGGCACTGGTTCAGAAGTTCCTCTCCATTGAGTCGTCTTCTGTCGGTTCCTCTGGTGGGGTTGCTACCCCTGTATGAGTGTCCTACGCAGTTCAAACCCACATTCAAGAGACAACCGTGTGTTGATCTTCTCAGCACCAGGGCTGTAAATAAGACTCAAATACTGCCTCTGAGAGGAGGTGTCAGGGCAGTGAGGTTGAATTCCTTTCCATACAAGTGCTATGACATATTACTTCAAGTTTGTTGTCTTTCTGTGAGCAATTTGTGCCAAAACATTATTTTTTAAAGACAAGAAAAAATATATATGTTCAGCAAAGGACTGCTCTGAGCTCATGTAAAGTAGATCCATGACTCAGTTTTGGGGTGAGGGTATGCTTCCTTGAGGAAGAGACATTTGTACCAGACCTTGAAAACTGAATGGAATTTATCCAAGAGGAAGAGATGTCAGGAAATGGACCAGCATATGGGAGGCGCTGAGGTGAGACAGCGAGGTCGCCAGCAAGGCCTCAGCACTGAAGACAGGAAGAGGTCGTGGTGGGACTGGTGGGCCGGCGGGCTGGTGAAGGAGGCAGGGTCGGCTCTCACAGGGCCTTGGACACTATGTGAGAAATTTGGGGTTTCATCCTGAACAATGGGAACCCATGAAAGTTGCAAATAGGAGGTTAACATTATTACATTAATTATTTTAAAACTCACTTTTGTTGTAAGATGCAGAAAGTATTAAAGGAGGAGTGGAAAGAACTGTTAGGAGAGTATATCAGTCCACAAGAGAGGGTGTTGGTTTGGATTTGGTGGGTGAAATGGAGATGGAGAAAAGGGGAAATATGAGAAGCATGGAGTAGGAAAATAGGAATTGGTGATAAATTGGACACACGTGACATGTCAAACTTCACTTCTGTTTACATGTATCAAATGGTATAAACATGTTTTTACACATTCCCATATTTGGTGTTTAGACCTTTTCAGTTTGTATGTTAAATTCCTACTTGATTTAACTCCATCTGGATGGAAGTTAACCATAGTAAATATTAGAAAACATTTTCAGATTATGATGATGACATATGTCCCTCTAATTCTGCATTTTGTAACAAAGCAGTTTGACTTCGTCCCATTCATTTGGATAATGCTACACTAGCCAGAGAAAAGAAAAACAGTATGTCTTGAAAGAAAATTAATGTAATTTTTTGCAAAAAATACAAATTCTGCACTTTAGTTCTATAAATGAAATTAGTTTTTTTTAATTATAAGCAGTAGCTTGATTTTTTCACTATATTAATTTAAACTCAGGTGTGCTTTTTACACCTAATCAGAGCTTCACTCAGGAACCCACAGCAGACATGTATATAATGCAAGTTGTGCTCCCAGCTGTGCATGTAGGGTTTGTCTTTTGATGTTGGCAGTTATGATCAATTTAGTAAAAGCTCTATTCCACTGTGTACTAGAAACTTTGGATTTTTAAACTACTATATTCTTTAAGTAAATCCCTTTACTGTCTCCATAAAGAGCAAAGCAAAGAGCAGAAAGTAGAGATAGAAATGAACCAAGTCCAGACCAAACCCCAGCAAAAAGGCTGTATGCAGAGATACACCTGATGAAAATTCCTGAATCTCATGACTCAATTTTTTTTTTTAATAAATAGAGAAGCTCAAATGATGGAGTGTGGTCCTATGCACTTAAATTTTTCCAAAACTTCTCCTGACTCACAAAAACACAAAGCCTCTGATATTTATGTATGCATTTACCTAAAATACTCTGGCTTCTGTCATACCTGCCCTTGAATTACCTCCATTGTATACTCTTTCTTTACCGTCCAAGACATTTTTACAAGTGAACATTATCAAAGAAAAGACCACTTAGTAATAAAGGCATTGTGCACTGTTTATAATGATGAAAATCTACCAACTACTTGGTTTAAGGGACTGATTGCATTAAATGCTTGACTAGCAAATTAAAGGAAAAAAAATTTTTAAAAAGGTTTAAGGACATAATAATTATAAGATATGTATAACTTAAATTCTTGCTGGCAAGTATTTTAAAATTCAGTGTTTCAGCTCTGTAAAAATTTGAGTATTTTCTATAAACTATTATGTTAGAACCTCCAAATGTTCCCTTTTTCATAAAATCAAATGACCTTCATGTCAACATAAGAGAAATTAAAAATAAAATTATCTTGAGTGTTTATTTTTTCCCCCAGGAAATTTAATGTGGGCCCTCAGGTTATCATATTGAGATACAGGACCTTCCATTGTTTTTATGTACAAGTCATCTATCCAAATTTTAGTTTTAAGGGATGCCTTTCCAGAGAAAGAATGGGAGATGTCACAGGAAGGACTAAATATATACCAAGGACTGGAGTATGGGAGAAATGGAACTGGGTACCGATTTTGCCTGATATCGAGACATCGTGTGTTTCTGGGAGCAGTTATGTAAGACAGGGGTGGAAGTTTTCTTTAAAGTAACACCATCTAAGCCCCTCATTCCAGAGCTGCCCGCTCTAATCTTTGTTCCTGCCCAATCCTTGCTGTTCTGTCTCCTTCAAGACCTGTTTAGTTGCACGATAACAGCTTCCTTTCACCTATAGCTAACAATCTCCTGACAGAGATTTTATTTGTATTCTGCTCTCCAATGGATATTTGTGAAAACTTCTGTTCTTGACGTTGTCAATTCTCATTCACAATCAGAAAATTTCAGTATAGTATGAAATGCAATCTAAATTCATCAGAATCCAGGGACGGACTAAATCATCTAGCACCAATTTTTTCAAGTTTGGTTGTTAATGTGATCCTAAGTGAAAAGATGTAGAAATGTTCAAATTATTTGGAGACTCAAGTTTTTATTGTCTTGATTACCTCTATTTTACCATGATAATTAAAATGGATTTTTAACACATAACTTGAGGTATTCTTTTAAAACCAGCATGTTTTCTATATCCTATTGCTTGGAACATCTCTTATTTATATGTAATAGCTCCAAACATTACAGAATGTAATTATATTTGTTAAAATGATCTTTTAAAAATTTTTATTATTTTATCAAATAAAAGTTATTTAAGTTATTACAAAGTATTTAAATACTTAAGTTATTTTTACAAAGCAAGGATATGGAACATAATATTCTTAAAAGTCTATATTTTATAATTGTGAGAATTATTAATATAGCAATGGATGACTGTACTCTTAATGCTGGAAATAGGAGATGTAACAACTGATATGCCTATGTTACTAAATTATCTGTTTACATCAATATCATGATGTTAATCTTTAATGTTTGATTTGTAAAAGCAACACCAACTCCAAAATGATTTTATGGTTTCAAATGTATTAACCTTTGCCTACAGTTGATGACCTCAATTGAAAAAGAGGATGATGGGCTAGACAATTTTAAGCTCGCACTCATTCCTCCTATTTAAAGTTTTGTTTTCCTGTTGGTTAGGAATATTTTAATAGACTTTAATGCTCTATTAAATATAATGCTCTATTTCATGTAAATATCATTAAGTTTACAGTGAACAGCTGTAGTAGTGCTTCTAAGAAGCAGTCATAACATTTTTCTATAACCACAGCTATAAAAGTACAAAAAGGATTTTGAAAATTCTTTCATACCTGACATGCTCCCAGATTCCTTTTAATTGGGATCCATCTCATTGAGACTAATTTCATTTACTTCTAAAATTAATTTCTGTACTCATTTCTTTATAAGTGTTGTCCCTGTGCTCCAAGATATTTTCATCTTTTCTTTGTGTACCTAGTGCTGTCGCAGAAGCTGATGGTATTGGCCCATTAATAAACATCCTGTCCAGCAAACGAGACGGAGCCATCGCCAATGCTGCCACCGCCTTAACCAACCTGGCCATGCAGGAGCCTCTGCGTGTGAACATCCAGAGTTGCGGTATCATGAGCGCTCTCCTCGGCCCTCTGCATTCCGCCAACACCATCGTGCAGAGCAAGGCGGCTCTGGCAGTCGCTGCCACAGCGTATGACTTTGAGGCCCGGACAGAGGTGAGAGTACTAGGGACATGGATACTTCCATTTTTTCAGGCCACACTTACTGGTAGATCAATTTGAAGCGGTTCCAAGTTTTTGAACCAACCCATCTTTTAAGTCCTTCACAATTGGTGCAATATTTTGCAAAATCAACTGGTGTTATTTGGCAAACAAGAAGAGCATACCCTGTAATCCTGCCATCCAGCAAGTCTCTTGCTGCTGTTAATCCACAGAGGAAACATTTTACAATCAAATAATGAGGTATTTTAAAGCACAGAGGTTTACATTCTGTACTCTTAATGCACAGCATTTTGTTGTCTACTTTCAGTTAAGAAATTTAGGGGGGCTGGAACCCCTGGTAGAGCTCCTGCGCTCCAAGAATAACGAAGTCCGCAGGCACGCGAGCTGGGCTGTGATGGTCTGCGCCAGCGATGAATTGATGGCCGCTGAATTCTTCCGGCTTGGGTGAGTGGGTGCTGTGCCAAGTTGCAGAATCAGACGAAGAGCAGACAATATAGCATCACATGCTTCAGGCTCGTGTCTAAAGGGGTCTGCTCCTACTATGAAGTGTAATTCTTCCCTCGGAAAGGACTGCCTAGGGGGAAAGGCACCCATGCCCCATCCCAACTCCCTCAGAGCTACCCCACCACCTTTACAGAATCATATTCAATATTTTTTTTACAGCTTTTCATCTTTAAATTATTTTTATTAAAAAAATATTTTAATTACCAATATTAAAGTAATCTGGCTGATAATATTCTATAGGTATTAATTCTATAGCATTACATACAATTCAACATCTGTATATTGGTCATTATGTTCACCACCCAAAGACCAGCTTCCATCCTCCAGCACACAACTGACCCCTTCTACCTTCTTTACCCACCCCTCCATGTTGAGAAATGCTTCTCTTTCATTTCCCTCTGCTGTTGCTAAACAGAATCCTGTTTGTGTCTCAACTTTCAAAGCTAAAATAAAATGGATGATCCATGACTACCATCTCTATTTTTCTCCTCCCCACCTGAACTTTTTAATCAGAATTTCAGCAGCATTTAGCCCCCTCAACAATTTCCTTCTCCTGCTCACCAGCAGATGAGTACATTGCCTCTAGCATGTCAGTAAAAGGGTTTTATGGTTTCCCAGACAGGTTTACTCTATTTCTAATCATTTTTATTTTTTGTATATATTGACAGTTTGACTGAAAAAGTTGGAGTCTAATGCGGTTTCTGCTTTATTTTTTTTAAGATTTATTTATTTATGCATACAAGAACTGGGGTGTAGGCCAGAGGTGTGGGGTGGTGAGAGGATTCACCAGAGACAGAGCGAGAAGCAGAACAGGCAGACTGAAATACACTGCTGAGGGGAGCAGCGGTCGAGGCAGGAGAGGGCTGCTGTGCCATGTGGGAATCTCCCTGGCAGGAGATGGAACTCATGTTACAGTGGCTGCGGACAGCTTCATAGTGCTGAGACTTAACCCCTTGTGCCACCAGGGAGGCCCAGCTTCTGCTTTAAATGAAGAATTTTTTCTCCTGAAAATATCACTTTCAACTGTCTTAATATTTGTTACTGCATGGCATATTATTCCAAAAAAGGACTGATTTCTTCTCATGATTCTGTCATTATGTCTTTATCTAAAAGGTTTAGGGATAGCTTTAAAACTTCCATCTCAGTTCTTCATTGAGATTTTTAGCTAAGCATATAAATAAAAACTTTATATTGATTGCTTGTATAAACAATTAGTGCTTTCTGCTTTTATTGACAGAACTTTAGATATCCTTGAAGATATTAATCTTTCAGTAACTCGGCAAAATAAATTCAGTGAGGCAGCTTATAACAAATTGCTCAATAACAACCTGCCCCTGAAATATAGCCAGATGAGCTATTTGTCATCAAGTAATATAATTAGTGATGGATTCTATGATTATGGTCGGGTAAGTGGCAGCACTAAATTATATTTTAGTGTGTATGATAATTTCTTCTTTAACCACAATGCAACTATATAGAAATTTTATCACCAACTAACATAATTTATATATTTTTAGGTAGGAATTTGACAGAATTTTACCCTTCATTTGTATGGCTGTAATATTTTACTTCTGTATATAGTTTAAACTGGAATCTGAATACATGTACTTAAATCAGCTTACTAATGCTAGTCTCAAGTTATAAAGAAAAAAGAAAGGGCATTTTCAGCATTAGGTTTCTATTACTTTAAATGTTCTGATTCAATGATTAGGATAGAAGTTTTTATTTTATTAATTATAGTTTTAGTGAAATTAACCAAATTACAATACTGGATTTAAAAATGTAATGTATGAGAATATTATTTTGCTTAACTGAATTTCCAATTATGATTTTAAAAACATGTAGTGTGATTCAGTATTAATGTTGAGATATAGGAAAATTAGAATCTTGAGGACTTTCCCACAATGCTATTCAAGACAGCATTGTCTACTTCTTTTGGAAAACAAAGGCAGTAAAGAGAATTGGGAAAAATTTTAAAACCCACAAATTCCATTTTAGGCAAAGCCACAGCCTTCCAAAAAAAAAAATGAAGGGTTACTAAAACCTCCTAAGATCAGGGAGAAACTGCAGAAGAATGAAAAGGGAAACAACAGTCCAAAGGAATGAAAGCAGGAATGGACACATCTCAAAAAGCATTATCAAAAATACTACAGTTGTCTCTTGAACAACAAGGGAGTTAGGTATGCTCGCTGCCATGCTTAGTGGGAAATTCAATTATGACTTAGCACTGTATATCTGTGGCTTCTAAGTGGGTAGATTTAGTCAACCATCATTGGGGATGGTTGAATCCATGAATACCAAACCCCAAATGTAGAATCTAGTGATGAGAAAAAATAATCTGGCTTAATCTGCAGTAGTTCAAACCTGTGTTGTTCAAGGATCAACTGTACTTCCTGAGATGATGAGAAAATTCAGAGGTAGAGATGTTATATGTTTTGTCAGGTAGTGCAGGACCTGAGGGAAAGGGGTAAGTCTGGCAACAGAAGCCCACTAAGAACAAATTGATTAAAAAAATGAAAGAGACAGTCCTATAAAAGAAATATATAGCTCAGTCATATTTGTAGGAAAAACTCTACCTTGGTACTAGAATTAGAGTTATTGTGACTAATGAAAAACAGCTGTGTTACTGAACCAGTGCTCACTGCCCAATAGGCATAAAAGCCAATGTTGTGGCACCTTTTGAAAAAAGAATATTTTATTGCCAGGTCTGTTGGCAAGGAGGCAAGAGGAAAACCTCAATCTGCCTGCCTGGCCTGAAACAGACCAGAGATTTTTAAGAATTATGATTTGGATTAGGAACAGAAAGTATGGAGAATGGCAAATTATAATTGGTCCATTCCAATTTAATCCATAAATGAAGATCTTGATCCTTCCACAGAATTTTTCTCAATGTTGCAACCTTAATTTTTTTTAAATTGCAGTAAATAAAATAAACAAATATCTCTTATCCCATGGTACCAGTGAGAGAAAATACATGATTATATCACTGGGTTAAGGTAAGATCTATGGGTAGAAGGCATACAGCAGAGGCAGTATAAAGAGGCTTTGTAGTGATGGGGTTGGTGGTTGTAATTTTAGGCATTGTGGTCAGTTAGACCTCACTGAGAGGATAATATCTGAGTAAAATCCTAGAGGAAATAAGGTACTTCGGAGGAAGAGCTTTGTACCAGAGAAAACAGCTAGTGCAAAAGATGTAAACATGTTTGACATACTGAAGGAACAGCAAGTTCATTGTAGCTAGAGCTGAATGAAACAAAGGGTGGAAGAATGGCAACTATCTCAGAAAAGGAAAGAAAAGTCTTGTAGAACATTGGAAGGATTTTGGCCTTTACTCTGAATGAAGTTGGGAACTATGGCAGAATTCTGGGCAAAGTGTCATAATAAATCTTACTTTAAAATGATTAGGAAAAGTATCTTCGGTGAAAGAGGGCTCTAACTGTAACTTGATTGGAAAAAGACCTCAGAATGTGCTCTGATCTAACCCTGTTCATCAAGCTGGTAGAATTGCCAGTGCAGGACTTTGTCTGGCCTATTTTTAGACATCCTGACATGTGTTGATTAATTTATTATTTTTTACACACAGTATGTTCTTCCTTTTGCATATAGGTGGATTTATAAACTCAACTATTTTCAGGTTTCAAGTGGTAGTTGTGGTGAGAAACAACTGAGTATAAGCAATAGAAGTTGTGGGAAACTGAAGCTATATATCCTGCCATACATTTCAAGTTTCTATTCTAATTGCATGTGTGTACATATTTTAAAGCCTGTGTGTGTGTATGTGTGTGAATGAGAAAGAGAGAGCTATTAGACCTCAAACAGTTAGATATATTCTATCAATATATTTTTTAAATGCCCATGCAGATATTACTTATAAATCCTTAAATTATCTACAGATAAATCGTGGCACCAAACTTTTGCCCTTGAAGGAACTCTGCTTGCAAGAACCAAGTGGTCTGCGTACTATACTCTTAATTAACAGTAAACCATCTGATGTGTGAGTCTTTGGAGGGAAGAGGGTTACAGGGAAGCACATAATTTTTGTTTGTCCGTCATCACATGAATAAAGATACCCAGCATGGTACCTCCTTTTCCCTGAATAACACAGCCATGAAAATAAACACTGGTCTGACCTGCCATAATAAAGATAGTAGAATAACTGCCACCATCATTTTTCCTTTAACCCCATGTTACCAGTCAATTACATATGTATTTCTGCAGTGAAGACATCTTAACCCCTGGTAACGTGAAGTAAATGAAGAAAGTATAAGTAGATTGGGACAACTAAGATAAAGCATGTTTACAAGTCTCCAGAATATGTGCAGGTGTAGAATTACTGCCCAGTGTTTTTCTTAGTAAAATAAGAAGTAAATAGTTGAGCTAACAAAACTTCAACACTCTGCTTTAAAATGGTCACATACTGAGTGGGAGAGGCGAGACAAAGTGGGAAAGGAGCACAACCGTCTGTAGGGAATTGTGTGTGCTTTGGCGGTGGCTGTGGTGCAGCATCAACACTTGAAGGGGGAGGTCCTATACCTTTAAACCACAAATAATGATGTAAATTGACATTATATAAATAAATAAAATAAAAGTCAGACAATGACTACACTCAGAACTGAAAAAAGAGAGAGTACTGTCACGCCAATAACAGCTAATTCGTGACTGTTCGGTGACTTACGTTTACCATTACAAATATTGTCTGACTGTGAGCAGGGAACCAGAGGACCCAGACTTCTGATTTCTAAGGAAAAAAACTCTGCTCAATACATGGGTGTTCTGTAAAATTATTCCCTTTAATTTACACATTTTAATCAATTTTACCCCAAAAACGTTTTGTGGACCTCCCATAATTCCACTCTCAGGCTCTTGCTGTTTCCACATCAGCTGTTCTCATAAGTACACTTACAGCACCATAGCTGTAGTAAGCAGGCCCCACGATAGTCCCTAAACTTCCCTACATCCTGCCTACCGAGGGCTGAATTGTGGAACCAAGAAGGAGTTGACAGTATGACTTCCAAGCTTAGATCACAAGACTTTGCAGTCCCTACATTTGTTGTTTTCTCATAGTTGTCACCAAGGGAAAGCTAGCTGCCATGTTGTGAGGACACTCAGTGTTCCCTGTGCAGAGACACACGAAGTCAGGACCTGAAGCCTTCTGACTAAAGACGACCTCAAAAATAATAAAATGTCATATATGCCACTATATCTGTGTAATATATTTTATAAAAACATTTCCTTGTTAGCTCACAAAGAGCTTTAGAATATTCTATTTGTCTTTTTTTAAAGATTTATTTATGTATGCATACAAGAGCTGGGGTGTAGGCCAGAGGTGTGGGGGGAGCGAGAGGATTCACCAGAGACAGAGTGGGGAGTAGAACAGGCAGACTGAAATACACTGCTGAGGGAGCAGCGGGCAAGACAGGAGAGGTCTGCTGCACCAGGTGGGAAGCTCTCTGGCTGGGCATCGAACTCATGCTGCAGATAGCTTCATAGTGCTGAGATTTAACTTAACCCCTTGCACCACCAGGGAGGCAATCTATTTGTCTTTTCTTAACCTCTCCTTTATGCTTTAAAATATTTATTGTTAAAAAATGAGTTCCAAACAAGTTTTAAAGATCTTTTATAGGACAAAGCCAATACTGATAAATTAATCTAATTGAACATGAATTCAAATATGTAAAATTTTAATTCCCCACTTCCATCTAGTCATTGGTTATGGATGAAGTATTTCTTCACTTTCTTTAAGGAGCACCAGTAAAGAAAAGTCCATGTAAAAGATTGAAGTCTTGTCTATACGCCAATATTTCTCCTACTGGGAACAAAAAAAAAAATTAGGTTTTAGATTTTGCTTCTTATTCTTCCAGTAGTATAATTTCACAAATGCTTTTAAAATTGCTGTGGAAAAGCCTTTGAAAAGGGAGTCAGGAAACCTAGCTCCATCTTCTGTCTGCTGTGAACCGACAGTGAGACACTGACAACAGGACCTAGAGTCTGGGCAGGCTTGGTTTCCTCGTCTGTACATGGGCTCTTGCTGGTAGCTCTGCTTCTCAATGGAGAAAGGAATCAAAGCATGTAAACAAAGTAAAAATGTCTTGTATATTATTAAATGCCTTGTAAATATAACATGTTATTTTTCATATAATTGAAATTGTGTTTTCTCCTTCAAATGATAAGGAAAAACAGTTACCATTTTAGTGCTGGATCTGGATCTCCCACAGAAGAGAAATCAGAACCTACTTCTGGACGAAATACTGCTCTTAGCAAAAGTGCCATCAAAGAAAGAGTATTAAGGTAAGAAATGTGTTATTATAATCTTCTAATTATAATCACATTATGTTTTAATTTTGTAACAAAGTCAGTAAAAAGACTGGTTTTTAATAGGAAGCTTTCCTTATGGTATTGGTATGTTGAACCAGGCAGGACTCATAAGATATATTGAAAAAGTAGCTTTGTCTCTCCCTTTCTCATTAAATCCACCATCAGTTGATGGTCTGCACTACTCTTCCAGTCACTATTTACTTTTCAGAATCTTCAAATACCTTTTGCTTGCATCTTGTTCACATTTTATGCCTTTATTCAGTAAGAGAAACAGGGTGAAGTGTGTTTACGTTAACAGGAATGAGAACTCATGTCACTGTTTTTGTTCAATTCATTAATTAATGATAGAATCAGTGAGATATTAATACTGGTTCTAAGAACATTTAAGGAACTAGGTTTTTAATTTAATTAAGGATTTTAATTTAATTAAGGAAAGTTAGAAAAAGATTGTTGACTAACATTAAAAAATGGCTAACATCCTACAGAACAATACACTATAACCTTTGGGGAGAATCTTTTCCCTAAAGATTGGTATCTTGACTACCCAAAAATCTATGTTGCTAACTAGTATCTTCTCTAAGTCAGAAAATTTTTATAAATATTAGTTTTTAATTAAATAATATCCTTACTGTTTAAAGTACATTCCAATTTTCCTATATATGGAACTAAGTATATTTGCCTAGATCAATATCAGAAGTCCTTGCCCCTGCAAATGACATAAAAATTATCATGTGCCATCCTTATTTTGCTTTTGGCTTTTTTCCATGTTTTTGATAATTTCTCTTTAAAATTATGATACAAATTATTCTTGCAGAAAGTCTCAACCAAAGCAAGATATAACTTCCCTGGAAAGGTAATTATTTTTTTTTCAATTCAATGTGCGTTTATTACATACCTACTATGTATCAGTCATCATAGCAATTGTGCACAAAACCAGAATAGGGTTTTTATAATATATAACTATCAGGTAGCCATCTTGAAAATTAATCCTTCCTGTATAATACAGAAAGTATAAAACTCTCCCATTGAATATCTGAAAACTATATATGATATGGCTGTTGAGTCATAAAATACTGTATTTCTGTAATACTCTTGAGATTAACTCATAGCACATTTAATGTTTGTTTATTTTGTGATTTGGATCACTGCTGTTTACTCTCAAAGAAAAGGCAAAGGAGAGAAAGAAGAAGAAAAATTTATTGGAGAAGGAAGTCCTGAAAAAGAATGGTGCCCTCCCTGTGACCCTGACTTCTGTGTTTATGTGTGTGAAGTGACCAAGTCAATACTTCACATAGCGAATATTAAGGAACAGATAGAGACTCTTGCAAAGTAAGTTCTCTACAAGTACATAAGCATTTTTAATTTCTGAAAAAAATTTTTACTTTAGTGGTTTGCATTTTTTAGCTAATTTTCAGGCAACTATGCCATAATCAAATGGAACATTACAGTACCTTATTTCTGATTCTGAAGTAGAAATATAATTAATTGAAAAAAAATTCTCACTTTCTATTTTAGGCACCAAAAATTAGAGCAAGGAGCTGGAAATTGGTTAAAGAAAAATGTTTGTTATTTTTTTCAAGCTAAACCATTAAAAACACCTTTCAATGTGATCCTGAGTTCTTGTGAATAAATTAAGTCTGAAAATTAAATTATTCCTTAGACGGGGTCCTCACATTTTAAAGAAACCCCATTGTAAATTATTTATAAATTCACAAATTAATCTCTAACAAAAATTATCATTCCTACCCCATTGTTATAAGTCAGATATTTTGTGCTTCTCATTGCTCTGAAGAGTGTTGGACCACTTGGGCACACTCAGAGCTCTGAGTAAGGCACTCACGTGGCCGTCTTCATTACAGCACTTAATCTGATGCCACTAAGGAGAGCCCGAGAACTTCCCATGATGGGTATAAGGGCTTAGGGGTCACTGGAAACGGAAGATGGCTTCACGACATGCTGACCGGGGCAGCAGCTGCTGCTGCATGGAACAAGAGCGCAGGCTCCACGGGGCTTGTCCTGCTGCAAATAGCAGTGGGTTCCTGTCATCAACCTGATGTGACAGCTGCAAGAAACAGCCACCAGATTATTGACTTCTCAGTCAGAAGTGGGAGAGAACATTTTTGGCTATTGAAGTTTTCCTGATGTCCTTGAGAAGTGATGACTCAAGCAGAACTCTCATTCAGCTCATTTCAACATAATCAGATTTTGGGCTTTGTTCCTATCAGGAATACTTTTCATCATTCCCAAATAGTCATGGATGTTTTAACCTGATGCTTTGTCCCCGTGCTTGTGGTTCTTTGGTACCGTTAGTGCACTGATGGACGGAACTGAGGGTCAGCTCAGCTGCCCTCTGCCCAGCGTTTTCTCTTGTTTTTCTCTTTCTTTTTAACATTGCTTTTCTCACTTTGTTCCACATATAGTAAGTGGAAATTCTTGCTCTAAAATCTGCATTTTAGTCTTTGCCCCCAAAGTGTAGTAGCCTTAGTTGACAGGTTTTTGCAAGTGTGTTGACTGACTTCTTGAGTGAGAGCCTAATACTGGGAGAAACCTACAGGCAAAGAATACAGCCCATCCCACTCCCCACCTTAAGCTACTTATTTTTTCTTTTTGCTTCTTCCTCTCTTTAACTTTAGTGTTAAATATTTTGTCTTTCTCTAAATTAAAAAAAACAGTTTAAGACAAAAATTATTAAACTTGAAAGTATATGAATGTAATTAAAAATTTTGTTTTGTCTCTGAGATTGAATTTCTTAAAATAAGTACCATATGTTAGGATAAGCCTTAGATTTTATATTTAAACATTTAAAAATACTCTTCAAGGGAAAGTAACATTTAAAAACTGCATTGATCCAAATTTAATGTAATATTAACTTGTATCTTGTTCTAAATATTGGACATATTAACAATACTTTGTATTGAATGTAATTGCTAGAATTTGTTTTTATATGTGATAGTTTAAATATAGTAGTTATAAAGCTAACCTAATTGCATTAAATACATTTGAAAAAACATAGCAAAGTAAGAGAGAATATAGTTTTTATACATGTAATTACATTCAAAGCATCCAAAGTAAGATATTAAACTTGATCTGATCTCAGTGTAATTGACACAGGTATGTGGCAGAAAAACTGGGTGGTAAAGTTTCAAAAGAGAAACTTAACAATTTCAACTGGGAACAGCATATAAGTGAACTAAAATTTCAACTTAAATCCAATGTTATACCAATTGGACTCATCAAGAAAGGAACCTTCTACCATCGAGCTTTGCTTTTCAAGGTATTTAAGATGTTTTGCTGATTTATTATTATGAAAAAAAATGTTTTGTCTTTATCATAATGGAGTGAGCCAGATGTTAACATTTTGCTGGATAATATTGATCCTCTCATTTAGATGTATTTACGTTTGACATACATGTGGTATATAGCTCTACACAGATACATACATACACACATACATATATACATACATATGTATTCACCAAACTATTAGAAGTATTTTCATTCAATATTTGTCATTTACCTACTGTAGATCAGGGCCTTTTCTAGGGTCTAAGAGTATGCAGACACTAAGCTGCACACCAGCTGTATCTTATCCAGACCCTTATGGACTCCAAAGAGCTATCAGGAGAGGATTCTGGAGAAAAAGTAGAACATTGCTTGAGTAATAAAGGCTGCCTAGAATTTCATCATGTAAAGAAATAAGACAAAAGTATTCTAAGCAGAGTAAACAGTTTATATAGAATAACAAAATTGAGAGCCCATCATCCATCCATTGGTGGAATCTAGAGGAATTTGGATGAAGAGTTACATGAGACTAAAGGATACCACCATGTGAACCACTGAAAATCTGAATAGGGGAGGGGGCGACATAATTTTGAAAGTTCAATCAGGCACAGAATGGGGACTGACACAGAGCAGAGGCAAGACTGGGGACAGGAAGAGCAAGTAGAAGGTCACTCTGGACCTACAAGAGTGAGATTCTGCTCTTATCTACCAAAGCCATGATTGTGAGGCTGAGGAAGAGGTCGGGAATTTAGAGGGAGGTTTAGAACTAAGACAGTGGCTGCCTGAGTATGGTGTGAGATATTACATGAGAAAAACAAAATGATTTCCATTATGGGTAGGTAACTGGTAATGATGCCAGCATTCACTGAGATGGGGGACACTAAAAAAAGATAAAGCTTAAGAGAGGGTTTGATCTTTGCTCCATAATATCCAGTGTCTGATATATAATGGACCTGAGAAAATGCTTTCGGAACTGTAGACTGAATATATAAAATCCCCACCGTCTCCAAACACCTCACTGCATCCATATGTATCTTGCCTCCAGTTACAAGCCAATTCTATTTGGAATCTAAGTGCCAGTTCTTTGCTATTTCCTTGGATTTCCTGCTCTAAAATATATCTTCATACATTTTATTGCTTCCTATCACAATATTCCACATTTTTTTCAGCCTCCCTTCTAAGTACTTCTTTGTAAAAGTTGCCTATTTCACCTTCACCTAAGATGGGCCTTAGGATTTTTCTTTACTCCTCTCCCTCCTCACTCTTGGTTGATCTCATGTTTTCTCCTACAGGCTCTGGCTGACAGAATTGGCATAGGTTGCTCTCTGGTTCGAGGGGAGTATGGCAGAGCTTGGAATGAAGTTAAGCTAATGAGTGAAACTCATCATAAGGGAGAAAGTCATCGTAAGGGAGTTATTGGGGGTGTCCTTTCCCTTGAAGGGTACATAGTTGACCTCATGTTTTCCCCAGGTGGACTGATGAAGTTAAGAAGTAGAGAGGCAGAACTTTACAGACATTTCTAAACTATCAAATGAACACAAAAGAGATTCAAACAAAAATTTTATTTATATACTTTCTATGAAATTGACCATTTCATTTTATTTTATTATTTCTTTAAATAAAATATTTAGAAGTGTTCTCTCTGAGAACACTTGGATCTGATTTCAGGCTTTTGGCCAGCGTTACTTCTGACTAGGTCATATTATACTCACTGTAGCTCATGTAAAGCTTATTATTGTCAAAATTAACCCACCACTATTTCCTAAGGAGTATCTCTGCTCTTCAGGATCTATGTGTAGAATCACCTAGCTGCTGTTCCCAGGACAAATCTATGGCCTCATGACTGCCATGCCTCATGCCCAGAATGCCTCAGGAACACTTCGTTAAATAAATTCAATGTTTTTAAAATACCTTCTGTCATCTTGTCTCAATTTCATAAAGATTATTGATAGTTTGATAATACAACTGCAGACAGCAGCATAGTCTTGGTGAGCTCCAGCAAGAGGTCTGAAGGTGGACTCACCATAGATGACTCCCCAAAGACAGCCTCCCCCCCAACTCACTGACAACACAGGTGCATCTGTTGGAAAATCAGAAGCTTTATACCCTTAATATTTAGGAAAAAAATAATGTGGAGATGAAAAATACAACAGTAGGAAACTTGCGTCTAAAGGGAATACTACACCACAGAGAGAACAAATCTCTATAAGCAATAACAAAGACATGGAAGCGCTTTCCTTCTTATCAGATTCAGAGTTCCAAGTAGCCATGATAAAGAAATTTAAAGAAATGAAAGAAGATACAGAGAAGCTGATCAAAAATATATAAGAAAACTCAGAAAAGCAAAAAATGTTTTAAAAAATAAAATCAATGAACAGAAGACAGAAATTGAAGTTTTATATAAGAAAACAATGTAGACATAGAATGTAAAAAGATTAATAGAGAAGATTTAAAAATCTGGAGAAAACTCCGGAAATAGAATAGACCAAATGGAAGATCAAATAAGTGGCCTTGAAGATGATAATGCACAATGAATCCAGGTGGAAGAAGAAAGAGACGTGGGGGTGGGGAGGAATGACTAAACACTTCAAGAACTATCCAACTCCATTAGAAAAAGCAATATAAAAATTATGGGAATCTCAAAAGGGAAAGAGAGAGAGGGAAACAGAATTTTCTTTAAAAAATAATAAAGGAAAACTGTCTAAACAGAATGAGACCTACACCAAGTAACACAGTAATGAAAATTCCAAGAGTTCAAAGAAAGAACATTGAAGCTATCTAGGAGAAAGAATCAGAAAACCTATAAAAGAACACCAAACAGGTTTAAATATGACTTCTCTGAAGAAATACTACGAACAAGGAAAGAATAGAATGACATGCTCAAAATACTTACAGATTAAAAAAAAAATCAAAACTAACAGCCAAGAATACTCTGTCCAACAAAACTCTCCATCAGATATGAGGGAGGAATAATGGCCTTCTGAGACAATGAGAAACTGATGGATTTTGAAAACTCCAAGAAATATTCAAAGGAGCTTCATATCTAAGTCAAAGAGAAGAACATATAACAGAACTGAACAAGGAACTGAACTGAACAGTGGACCACAAAATTAAGCACAAAATGGCAGTAAGATCTTCAGATATATATATATATTTAAATATAAACAGATTATTCTCACCAGTTATAAGACATACAGTGTCTGTCTGGTTCAATTAGGAAGGAGAATCCAACCTTTTCTCTCCAGGAGTTTACCTAAGCTCCAAAGACAAACATAGGTTCAGAGCAAAGGGTTGGAAAATCCTACAAGCAAATAGGATCTAAAGGAAGACAGGGTCAGCCATACTGATATCAGATACAGTAGATTTACAATGAATAAAGGTAACAAGAGACTGGCATAGACACCATATAATAATTAAGGGAACAATAATAATAATAATTAAGGGAATATGTATGCACCAAATGAAGGAAAATATGCTTTGGAGATATCTTCATGGATTTTTCTCCAACAGTAAGGAAAACAAAAGAGAATATGAACAATTGGGATTACATCAAACTAAAAAACTTTCTGCACAGTGAAAGAAACTGTCACTAAAACAGAAGACACCCTACGAATGGGTACATCAGACAGGGAGCTGATACCTAAGATCTAGAAAGAACTCATGTAACTTAACAAAAAAAAATTGATAGAAGAGCTAAATAGGCACTCTCCAAAGACATGCAGAAGGTCAACAGGCACATGAAAAAATGTTTATCATCACTTATGGTCAGGGAAATGCATATCAAAACCACAGTAAGATACCACTCCACACCTGTGAGAATGGCCCATATCAGAGGACCAAAATCAAAACATGTTAGTGAGGGTATGGACAAAAAGGAGCCCTTTTACACTGCTGGTGGGAATGTAGACTGGCCCAGCCCCTATGGAAAACAGTAGAGAGGTTTCTCAAAAGGTTAAAAATGGATCTGTCAAATGACACAGCAGATCCACTCCTATATATCTGCCCAATGAATGCAGAAACACTAACTTGAAAGGAAATAAGCATTTTTGTGTTCATTGCAGCACAACTTATCATAGCCAAACTATGGTAACTACATAGGAGCCAAAAAAAAAAAAAAAAAAAAGATGAGTCGATCAGGATGATGCAGTGTCTATGGACACAATGGACTCCTACGCAGTTATTAAAAATGATAAACTTGTCATTTTCAACTTGGATGGACCTGGAAGGGGTTTACACTAAGAAAAATAAGTCAAGAGGAGACAAATATGTTATCACATGTATGTGGAATATAGAAAAAAAGGGTCAGATAAAGTCAAACTAATAACAAACCCTAATCTGATAGTAGAGCAGGCCACTGGAGGAGCAAGAGGGGGGGAAGGACGATAACAAAGTGGGGATGGAGCACAGTGGACCTCGATGGTGGATGAAGGGGGCTTTGGTAGTGGCTATGCTGTAGTAACAACACCTGAAGTGGGAGATCCTATACCTCTAAAACACAACCTCAGTTCAAAAAGAAAGACAGAAACCCTCTGGAGTTCCCCTTATGTGACTTAAGACACTTCTGCGAAATGAGGACTACTATATAAATCCCTCTCCCAGGGAAGTTTTATAGAAAATCAGTGATGAGGTGGGCCTGCAGAAAATTCCTCCATATATTTACCATCCCACAGCTTGCTGCTCTTGAAGCCTAAAACCCTTTACCTGTCTCTTATCGTTTCTTTATTGTTCTTTGCTAAAAATGTTATATAAGTGCAAGAACTAAAAGCCATTTTGAGTTATCACTGAAATTTCTCCCACACCTCGATGTTCTGTGTGTGTTAATTTTGTCTTGTTCAAATAAAATGAGTATTGATAGTTTTAATATTTATAGATCTATTTTAATATTATAAATTCTTTCTATGCTTTTTTGTTCATGTTTCTTAAAATTGACCATTAAGAACATCAACACAGTTTAATATGTATGCTTCACTGAACTATTTCTATAATATTTTCCATAAATTACATTTATCTTTGTCTTGTCTATGTTGACTTGGCAATAAACTTCCAACTTAAAAACAATTCTGCCCTAACATAATCTAATGTTCAGTTACAAAAAATAATTTAAAATCATAAAGTTTAAAAATTCTTTCTTTAGAAAATTTTGAAATACAAAAATAGAGTGCATCTTTGCTGAGGAACTGTTTTCAGTACTGAGCACAAAATGGGGAGCCAACCCATTTCAAACCGTAAGACTAAGAGGATGAATCTCATGAAGATACATTTCCTAGTTATACTTTACACCTAAAGTTTGTATAATGATTTTGCTAGAAGGTTTTTTATAATTAGTTTGATTTTGGAAATTAAAGCTAAGGTTATTCTGTATGAATCATTTTGCAATTTCAAAGAAGGTGAATTCTTTTTTTCAGAATAAAGTTTTAATATCAAATGGTGTGGCACTTAAATTTATCATGCATTTCCATGAACTAGTTAGAGCATGGATTATGAGATATAAACATGTCTAAGCATTTTCAAGTCTGGTTTGATCCAGAAAGTATTTTAAGTGGATTATAAAGATATATCTGATATAATGAGATAAAAATAAATGAATAGCAGCCATAACTGATTTTTTTTAAGGCAAGGAATAAGCCTAGAATTCAAATACATCCATAAAAATCCTATGGTTTGTTACAAGTGAGTGAAAATGTGACTCTACGCTTTCAAGCTGCCAGTGCAGCGGAAAATGCTATCAGTTACATCATGTATAATAGGGTCTACTTGTAAAAGCACAGAGCAATTCCTCAGAAGGAACAAAGACCAAAGGAATTCCTCTTTGAGAGCTTCATACAGATGATAAATGTAACATAGAAAATACATCTTTGAAAAACAACCTCCTAGTAGGTTCTGAAAAGAGTTTTCATAGTCCAATGGCCTAACGTTAGAAAGGAATGAGGCAAAAGTTCCATGCACAGCCACTATGACACAGTATGATCCAGGTAAACACCACTTTATTTTGCCTGATACAGGCCCAAAACACATTTTTTTGCTGTATTTTTTAAACAATTAAGTATTGTGTCTCTTTCAACTAGGTTCTAGATAATTATTGACCAGGAATGAGTTTAAATTCTATTCTCAGAGAGGTCTTTGAAATTTTTTTATTCTGTGTTACCAGCTAAGTGCAGTTATAAAATTCAACAATAAGCCAATCTATTATAAAAATAAAGCACATAGAATAAAAAACTATAATATTTTAATGGAACCTGAATAAATGAACATCACCTCATTTTTCCTTGATGGAAAAATCCAGCAATATACAGATTTGAGTGCTCCCAATATTAATATACATATTTTGTACCATTTCAATTAGAATCACAACACATTTTCATTTCTGGGACTTAACAAATAGTATAATTTATCTGAAGAAAGAAAACTATGAATACTAATAATATTTTGAAATTGTTTCCATTATATATTAGTATATGTATCAAAAAGCAATAAGAAGTATGCTACAGTAATAAAAATGGCATATATTAAGATTCTCGACATATTCATATTTACAATGTGAATTTGTTTTTTTTAAAGATTTATTTATGCATATAAGAACTGGGGTGTAGGCCAGAGGTGTGGGTGGTGAGAGGATTCATCAGAGACAGAGTGGGGAGCAGCAGAACAGGCAGACTGACTGAAGTACACTGCTGAGGGGAGCAGCGGGTGAGGCAGGAGAGGTCTGCTGCACCATGTGGGAATCTCCCTGGCCGGGGATTGAACTCATGCTGCGTTGGCTGTGGATAGCTTTATAGGCTGAGACTCAACCCGTTGCACCACCAGGGACGCCCTAAAATGTGAATTTATTGTTGACAAAAGTAGTTTTCTTCTCAGAGTGGAAACATGATAGCCTATTTCAGTAAATAGCAAGGAGAAAATTAAAATCTTGGCAAGGGGGAGATTCATGATCAAAAAAACTAGAAGCCATAGAACATATCTGACAAGTTTGGCTACATAAAATTTGTAAATTCCTTCTTAGAAAAATACAGCATAATCAAAAAGATTTGTCTTCAGCAAAATGAAATGTAAGCAAGATTACAGACAAGGAGGAAATAATTGCAACATATGTAACAGGTATGTTCATATTCCTAATAAAGAGTTTCTATAAGTTAATGGGAAAGAAGACAATCCCATTGGAAAATAGGCAAAGATAAGGAAGGGCGTTGAATAGTGGTAACAAATGATAACCAGATTTCACTCAGTAGCTTAAGACAAATCTTGTATCACATTACCTGTCAAACACTAAGGAACTCCTTCAATAATTACATGCTTTGGGTTTGAATAATAGGGTCAGAACCAGATCAAGGTAAAATGGGGCATGTTTGCAACCAAGGAGATCTGAGTTAGAATCCTTAAATCTGTGGAAATTCTGATAGCTCTTGTGTTGTCAGATTTCAAAACTACTTATATAAGGTATCTTGTTATTCTGTTAGAAAAAAAAAAGCTAGTTTCTCTTGTGGAAATCCAAACACTGACATTAAGATTAATATCTAACATTTAAAAAATAGCTATGAACAACTAAGTAGAATCCTTTTCAGAGGCTTCCCGCCTTCGAGCAGGTACCATAAATGAGAATTTATTTTGTACTGCAAACTTATTTTTTCCTTGTGAGAGAAGCACCATTGTCATACATGAAAAATACTTTTCTGGAAGCTCAAAATAATTCGTAAAATCAAATGAATACTGACCTTTTTATTTTTTTTTAAGATTTTTATTTATGCATACAAGCTGGGGTACAGGCTAGAGGCGTGGGGTGGCGAGAGGGTTCACCAGAGACAGAGTGGGGAGCAGAACAGGCAGATCGACAGAAACACACTGCTGAGGGGAGCAGCAGGCGAGGCAGGGGAGGTCTGCTGTGCCATGTGGGAATCTCCCCAGCCTGGCGTCAAACCTGCATCGCTGCTGCCAACAGCTCCAAAGAGCAGCTCCTAACCACTGCGCCACGGGGGAGGCCTGAATACTGACCTTTTTATTGACCCAGAGTTCTTTAAATAGTAATTTCTTTATTCAGAAGCAATCACCGTACAATTCCTCTGTAAAAGGTAGCAATCTAGTTACTAGATTGCTCAGTTACTCTTCTAGAAAATGAAGATAAATAACAAATATTTATCTGTATTTTTTATGTGTCATGAACCAGCATAGTATGTCAGATCTCCTTGTTCCCAAGTCTCGGAGTAGGGGTAACATGGATCCCCCTGAAGGATGCCTGCAAATAAGTGGGCTGTGTTTCAGGAGAAACCCTGAGCTTAGAGAACCCAATCTTTATAATGGGCAGTAAACATGCCTGCCCTTCACCAGAGAGAGACATTATCTCTATCTTCCAACGTTGTTCCCTAACATTCTTGAAAAGAAAGTGTAGAATAGAAGGCAATCAGGAGTTTTTGTAAGACATGCAGAAATGAGATAAACTCATGGAGAATTGTCCCTCAGTAGCATCACTGATTCTTGCAATATACAAGGTTTTATGGAATTTCTCATCTGTAATATAGAGATGATTGATACATGGTTATGTGAACTTACCCTAGCCAGTATTCCTATGATTATATGCACCTGTTAACACCTATACTTTGAGACAGGAAACTATTTCAGATCTGGCATATACCTTACTGGCAGAGTTACTAATGCAGAGATAGCTTGAGCAATATTTGTTGACTGTCCTGCCTTCAACTAGCTGACCTTAAATACTAAAATGGGATTTTCATCAACTTTCATTTTCATTTAGATACTTTTGACAGTAGTTGTGTGGTTAAGAAAATCACACATCTCTCCTTAAATACTGATTTTCTTTTGCCTTTCAATGTAGAGTATATAGTGATTGCAGAACTATTTTTGAACTAGTGCAACAGGAAGTGAAAATGCAGAAATGCTCGTATGTGAAATCATTCCCTTTTATGTTTCTTGTTCATTCCTGTGTGTGACTATTTCATTGAGAAAGTACATTGCATTATTTCCAGCTTGTCTATGATTGTGAATAACTCATCTTGCGTTTTTTTAATCTCTTAATGTATTAATAAATTGTGTAGTTAACACTGAAGTACTATTAGTTTGTGTAGTTAAAACCACTTAAGTTCTTGTTAATTTGTTAACAATGCATAAAGCTCCACATTGGCTCAGATCTTTCCACAAATCAGAACCCACAAAGGGGGAGGCACTTGTTTTTACAAGTCCCCAGTAATCAGCAACTGCTTTAAGTATATTTCAGTCATGAATATCTGAGTCTGACCTCAGAACCATGAGTTAAGAGCTTCAGTTGCCTCTCTAGCTCCTAGGTATCAGACACCAAATCCTGCAGACCAGTGGACTCTGATTATCTTGAGAAAGTCCCAATTCGTTTCCTACAAGAACAGCTGGCATACAAATGGAACCAAGCACTTTTAAGTAGTCATTAATCTTACAGATGAGAACAGCTGAAACAAACAGTGTTCTAAGTACTTACATATCTGACATACAAATCATGTAATAGCCCAGTTAGTTTATTTATAGGATTCTTTCTTTGAGAAATCTGAGTTAGTGTCTATCTTTTCTTTTCATTTGATAAAACTTTTAGGAAAAAGTTTTAAAAACCCAATGAATGTGTTTATGTCTGTATTATCAAGTAATTTATCTGTTAAATTGCTGATAGCCATCATCCTGTATACACAATTTTCTAGCTGTGTGATTTCATTTATTTAGCTTTCCAGAAAAAAAAATCTTATTTTATAAATGAGAGAAAGATAGAGAAAGAAATGCTGGTTCCTTAGACTCTAACAGAATAGAAAGCACAACTTGTGTCCTTGCTATGCTATTATTCACTCCTTTGAGAATTAGGATGAAAGGCAAAAATGAACTGTTGAATGAGATAAGATTTTCTTCAGACCATTATTTTCCCTAGCTAAATAAGACAATAATAAAATAAAAAGTGAGCCAAGACTCACCAGAAGTGGACTTCAGAGCCCCTCTCAAAGGTAATAACAGGGAGCCCATCCAAGCTGGTTTTAAGGAGCAACACAAAATTTAGCAACAGCCCTCTCCAGGCTGAGAGGCATGCTTGCTGACTACATAAACATTATTGGTGAATGAAAAACATTTATAAGAGTGCTCAAATGCTCACTTCTCGTGCATGTTCTTCAGGAAATGAGTGCCCTGAGAGACTCGGCATCGCTGGCTCCAACACAGCCACACCATCGCATTCATAGAATATGCTCACAAATGCTCACAAATATCCCACCGAAAGGAAATGAAGAAATAAAGAAGGCATTGGTAAATCTCTTAATACCTACCACCTGTTTCCTTGCAAGCTTGCTTTTAAGCTCCAACATGGCACTGAACAGTCTTGAAACTTGGCCTGAGCATGGGAGAAGGATGGTGTCCAGCTGGGAATCAAGCCCAGAGGCTTACTGTAAACCACCCAGGAGAGACACCAAATCTTTGCCGTCAGCCAACACGTGAGAGACAGTGCTTTGGTAATAGAGGAAGACAGCAGGATTCGCAGGGCCTGCTACTCACTGTGCCAGTGGCCTGGGGCCAGTGACTCTCCAGAAAATAGCAGTGAAGACATCTCCCTCCTCATAAGGCTGCTGTGAGAATAAAATGGATGGATAAATATAAAAGTCAAACCCGCTCAGGCACAGCAGTCCCCACGAATGCCAGCTCTCCTCAGCTGTTGGTGCTGCGGCTCTGGGGCCCACATTTTCAGACATAATCGAAGGAAAGATGAATCTGGATACAAGCAAACTACAGCCTCAATCCAGTCAGTGAGGACCTTGCTGGACTTAAAAGAGAACGTCAGTCAAACCACCTTTCTGACCAAACCGGAATCCTCAGCTCCTCTCTCACTGTGGCGCGTTGGGGTGAGGACATGTTTGATCCCCCATGTTACGATCTGAAAACAAGACTAGAAAAATCTGTTCAAGGGCTTTCCGGTAGTCCTAGAAGTAGAATACAAGCTTTGCTCGTTCGTTTCTTAAAAGAAAAAACACATTTAATAAAGTCAGGAGCTGCGACTTTATGTTGCGAAATAAGTGGAAACTCTGTTTCCTCTTCTCCCGGCAGGAAAGGGAAGGGCCCCTGGCCAGGGATCTTGAAACTCGAAAGCAGGGAAGAGTCAGACAGTAAGGCATTTTCTGAGCTCCAGGGCTCCAAACAACAGCTAAATCCTCCAGGAATTCTCCAGTAAGGCAAAAGGGGGCAGGGCCCCTCAAGTTAGTACTGTATTGGAGATTCCAGTGTGCCCTGTCCCTGGGGTGCACCCCAGCCAGCTCTGTGGTGGACAAAGTTGGGTTCCCCAGCTCTCTTCCACCTCTTTCTCCCAGCCCCCTGCAAGTATCATCCCCACACTCATCAGGGCCGGCTCTACTGAGCCCTCAGTTCCAAAACCTTTCTTCAAGAAAGAACTATTCAGCTAAGCTGTTACTCCTTCTAAAAGAACATGTGTTTTAAAAGCACAAAAAACTTGCAGCTTAATGAATGATTCTTGAACTGGAATTTCAAGTATCAGTGAACTGAGACAAAATGTATTATTTTGCTTTTAAGAGATATGTGCTCATTTTAGATAATATGCAAAATAGAGCCGAGAGGACAGACTTTTTCTCTCAGGGAGGATTTGTGTTGTGATATATTTCCAGTTTATTAATCTGGACAATGTTTCTTTAATGATCCACTGAGTATGCAGCTTTTGTTCCTGTCCCCAACATTGAGCACATTTATTTAGGAAGGGGATTGGTAAAGAAGGCTGAGATAAGAGGGGGTCCTCGACCCCAGAAGTCACTTTGGCTCCCTGCCGTGGACACTGTCACTCCCTTGTTCAATAGAAAGCTGACCACTAACAAGCAAATGAAAGAGAAAAGACGTGGACACATTCCATTTCCCAGGTCCTCTTCCCGTGCTTGGAGCCACTGGCCCTCTCTCAAAGGCCTTGGCTTTGTGGAACAGCAGCCACAAGCCGTGACAGGCTGCGTGATAAATAGCGTATTGATGGGCAGTTACCTGACACCAAATAGCTTCATAAATCAACATGCTAGAGGCCGGTACCATAGCCGAGGGCAGATCTAAGCAAATTCAGGTCCCACAGGCTTTTGAGGTGAGGATGGGGAACCCAGGCAACAACTTTGGGACAATGGGATAGCTCCTTTCTAGGGAGCAGGTACCCCCACCCCAGCCATGCTGTGCCGTGGCTGAGAGCAGCAGCAGGAAGGGTTCTGGCCCCAAAGGGACTCTCACCTCCCTCAGTGTTCTCCTGAGGCCAGCCCCTTGACACCTTCTGACCTCCAGAATGGGGAGCTTTAAAAATAACTCCTGTTTTGGGATTCTGAAAGAAATACAGTATCCTGGTAGGGAATTTTTAAGATGCAGATGAATATATAAAGAAGCAATCCATGACCAGAGGTAGGTAACCCTTGTTATCATTTTGTTCCCTTACAGACTCTTTTTTAAAAAATTAATGTACCCTGAGACCTGGGTATCAAAAAGTGGTGTATTTTCATCTTCTGCCCCCACTTACAGCCACTCAGGTTTCCCACCCACCCCCATCACAGGGTCAACCAGTTTTGTCTTGATCAAAAGGCAGGGAAACCACAGCTCAGGCAATGAACTCTCATGCCAAAAGAAGGTCCCAGAAGTTTCTGGCTGTCCTGATGCCACAGGTGCTAAATCCTCCCCTCTAAGATTCTACAAAATGTGCCATCTAAGTCACAAAATATGAACCACAATAGGAAAAATATTTAATCACCAAACCCTACTGACCCCCCATGCCAAAAAAAAAAAATAAAAACAAACTCTGAAATCTAAATATATCTGGTCTTAAAGGTACACATTTTGGGTGCTCCTTGCAAGCCATCCTTCCGAATGTGACCACAGACTATGTCATGGGTATCTCACCCACATCTCTGTCTCTTTCAAGTGTCTCCTTTCATGTCCCCCAAGATCCTGGTACAAATTCAAGGCTGAGTAGCAAGCTTGGCTGCTTCTTCACGTATCCCTGTTGCAAGTGCCTCCTCTAAGTCTACTCCTCTCTACCCCATCTTCTTCCCAGATCCTCTTCCCAGTCTTTTTCTAGCTCCATCTGATGCTCAGCTCCACCCCTTAATAGGTGGGGCAGGAAGCCTGGAACCTCCCCTTTCTATGGGGATTATCCCTCACTGACCCCAACAAAGTTAGGCGATGATTCACTGCAAACCTTTAAAGACCCTGCTCTGCAAGTCTTGGAACCTCCTTCTGGGAGGAAAAGACCCTTATTTCCCTCACTCCTAAGCAGTCATACTTAGAAGTAATAAATAAAGTGAATTTGTATGACAATAAAGTCCTCTAATATAGTTGTTTTCCAGATAATAACTGAAGTTTTAAAAAAATCCTTCACGTTATTTTAAATACGCAAAAAGCAGCAACTGTTCAAAATGCAGAGTCCTTGAGACATCCTCTGTACCAAAGAAGGCATAGATATTTTCCCTTGCTGTGGGCAATGCTTCCTTATCAATCACTGCCTTTACTCTTTGTGTTCATTTACACAAGCCTGTCTAAATGAAAAACACACCTCTCAGGCCTCTACCAAAACCAGTCCATCAGCAGAAGACTGAAAGCTTATCCAGGCTCAGGCACTGGAATGCGCATATGCATGCTTAATTACCCAGCAAGCGCCATGATTTTCTGAGGTATTATGGAAACGCTGGAATACTACGGATCCAGAGTGGTTTTGCTGGACTAGCGGAACAGGAACTGAGAACGTGTGGGTGGAAGCAAATGGGATACAATTTATTTTTAAGTCATTTCTAAAATCCACTTGAGCTGAATTAGACATGTTCAGATTGACCCGAGAACCTCGTCTTAGAGTTGCTGCAACTGATACCGGGCAAATGGGGCTTTCAAATTTGGCCAGAGGCAGTGGCCCAGTTGCTTACTGGTTACTATATTGGTTCTGCACCTGTGTGCACAATTGCAAGACTACTCAGGTTTAGGAAACAACAACATTGGGATTTATTAAACAAGGGAAAACAGAGAATTACTAAAATCAACATAGGGAAACAAAGAATTACTAAAGTTAACATACGGCCGTTTATCTTACTTAAAACAATGTCCAGTCTTTTAAGTCCCAGAAAAATAACAAAGATGGTGTCTTCCCACCACTGCTGATGTGGCGCTCCTCTTCCAAGTCATAGGCCACAATTCCAAAATGGCGTCTTCCTTTTCCTGCTGATGGAGTCTCCCCACCACTGCTGATGTGGGCCACGATTCTAAAATGGCATCTTCTTTCTTCTGCCGATGCACACCGATCAGACTGTAGGCCAAGTTCTAACTCACGAGGATGACACAGGACAAACTGGAAATGCTCCCAAAACTGCCATGATGCCCCAGCACAGCACCAGGCCAAAAAAACTGCAAACAGCAACTACAGTAGCCAGACGGCCCATCAGACTGCACTCATGCATTTTGGAAGGCGCCCACTTTGGGCCTCTGCCTTCTTTCTTTAGCTGCAGTAAAAACAAAACTGGGAGCAGTTTCTGTCGCTTGGCTACTTGCAAAGCCTCCAAAGTCCCTGGCCCCAAAGTCACTAAAGATTTAAAAACATATATTTCATTCCTACATCATGGTGGCTCCTGCTTCTCTCTCCTACCTCATGGCTACTGTCTTTCATTTCTACATTATGGCGTCTGTCTTCTCCTTCTCCTTCAGCCCCTCTTATATATCTCATCAGAAACCCCGCCCCAAAGGTAAATTTTGCAGTTTACCTGAGGGTATTCATTTTAAACTCCTCTAGGGGGCACTGACTTTACCGAACTTTGGTCTCAGCCCGGTTACACAGCAGTGAATCAGAGGAAACAGCTAATTTTTTCTGGTGATTTTAAAGGTTTAGGGAGGGCTTTTCACTCCCATTCCAATGTCTAGGTGTCTAAATACCAAAAAAAAAAAAAAAAAAAAAACCCACAAAGATCACAAAGCATGGGTTGTTCCACAGAACCACTGGATCACAGCTCCAAAATTCTGCCCAATGGCTAAAAAATATCATTTTCAAACAGGGCTAGTATCAAACGGAATTCTGTTCTGATTGAATAAAACAAAGAGACA
Source organism: Scalopus aquaticus (assembly GCA_004024925.1). Taxonomy (NCBI): domain Eukaryota; kingdom Metazoa; phylum Chordata; class Mammalia; order Eulipotyphla; family Talpidae; genus Scalopus; species Scalopus aquaticus. Next base: position 39,254 of record PVIJ01003001.1, on the reverse strand, counting down.
TCTATTCAGCAAAGTCAATCTATTAATGCAATTTGAAAATGCCTTCTTCCACTAGAAACTATATAGTAAACACATGGACCTACTTTTTTACTCATACATATAAATGAAAAGTAAAAAGCTCTTTGATTTTCTTCATTCTTTCCATTCTCTATAAGTGAGGGCAAGTGGGCAACAGTTTTTCCTTTTTCCCTTTTTAGGAAGATTCTGTTTCTTTTGGCTTTGCCCTTTTTCTCTCATTTCTGAAAGGTTTGGAAACACTGAGAGGGCCAAATGGAAGTGCACATTTTTCCTACTGTTTCTTAGACTTTGACTGATGGTGTTTCATACTCCCACTTATTTTCCCATTTCTTGCCAGTCTTTCTTCTGTTACCTCACACACCAGGATGTCCCTCCCAGTAATTCTGTGCACCTCAGAGCAGTGTCCCCAAGTAAAGAAAACTCTCCCTGAGATATTCACACAGGCCTCTGCAAGATGTCTGGGACAGCCGCCCAAGACCCCTCACTTTGACGTGTGGATTATTTCTAGATGATTTTTCCTAACACCTCCCAAATAATCTACTATGTAAAACTTATTTAGAGCTCACCTATCAGAATATTGTCCATTGATATTTTGTTTTTCCATTTTCAGAAAGAATTTCTATGCATTAGCTTCCTTATTGTAAATAAGATGAAAATGCCAAGTCAAAATATGCAAAAGCAGTTAAGTGATCCCAGAGCAAATGAATGTTTCAAATCTACAATCAAAGCAAAGGCAGTTCCCCCAATTAGTTTCAATACTACTAGGACCATTGAATTTTCAAGCTTTAAATATCCCTAAGGACCATCTTGTTTAATGTTTTTATCTTCTAGCAGGGAAGTACTGAGGCCCCAAGGTGTTTGGCCCAAGTTTTATAACAAGTTCCTGGCTGTGCTGTTTCTGAGTAAAGGTCTCTGCACTCCCAGGGAAATTCTTTCCACTCTGTGGGGAGGGAGGTGTAAAACCAGACAAACTAGTTTCTTGAAAGCAAAGAAAGAGTCTTCTCTTTTGTGGCCTCCCCCTGAGCTTTACTCAGCCCCAACCCCTCCTCCAGAGATCAGCACCACCCTGGAGCCAAGAACCTGGGGCAGGCCACCAGCCAGGTGAGCAGGTGAGCTGGGCCAGTGCAAGGTGAGGCTCTCTCCTTTCAGCATACGGGGCTCTGTGACTCTCCTATGAATGAAAGGACTGGGTCAGAGAGCACATGCTCTTGCAGCTGCTTTCCAGTTTACCAACCACTGCCATGTCCAAATCCACATGAAGTTTGAGAGATCCGGAAGGCAGAGCAGGTGGGGCCCATCCCCATGGATACCTAAGAGGAGTGGCGCTCCTGTTTTTATGTAATCACAACTAGGAGCACAGCAGGCGTCTCCAGGCAGCTCCTGCCTCCATCCCATGCTTCTGTCACTCCAGGTAACTTTTAAAGTCTTCTACAGTTAGAGCTGGAACATAAAGGAGGAAATGGGGAAGGAGGAGGAGAGAAAGAAAAGGAAGTTGAATTTATAGCTTGTGTGTGCAGGTACCTTTTCCCATCTCCTTACTATGATGATTCATGATAAACCCTCCTATTTCATCATTGGCGCTGTGTAAAAGAAGGTAATTTATAGTAGTTATAGTTAGATTCACAGTCCTGTGTCTTGATGATATATTTCCCCAAGGAGTTCAGGTAATCCAGAAAGCATGGTGGACTGCGGGATTGAGCAGAAACCACAGCGGGGCCTCCTCTCCTGGCAGCATCACTTGGGAGGCTCCTGTGCTAGAGGCAAGCCGTCCTGCCTTCTGACTCCTTGGGCGTTCTCCCACAAACTGGCCAAGTCAGAAATTGGCTTATGCTGGAAACTCAGCACAGGGAGAGAGCAATCTCCCTGCTGGAGTGTGTGAAACACGAGCAACACAGCTAGAGCAGCACTTAAATCACTTAGACTTCCCCTTTTGAGATGCCATAGTAAATGGGCTATATCTTTGCACTGGTGATTAGAAGCTGGAACAGATGGGAAGGCCGTAGTTCAGGGAGAGACATTTGCAGGGGAGCAGGGCTGTTAGTGACTCCCTGCTGTCGGCCATTCAGCGCCACCCAGGAAAACGGGGCACCCAGGAAAGCGGGGCACCAGGTGGGGGCCCTGGCCTCCACCCCTTCAACTACTTTCACACTTGGACAGACAATTTGCCACTGAGCGAGGGGACTCCTCAAAACTAGATGTGATGTTTCTCACGCATCCCTTCAGCTCTCAACTTTCTTGGAACAAATCATAAGAACTCTCTCCACTCTACACAAACACTGTAAGTCACAAAACGCAGCATTTCCCAGCAAGAGCTGATATGAGGCCAGAGCACTGGGTAGAGAAGTAAGGATCGCTGCTAATCCTCAACATCTCATTTTGTCTGGAAAATGAATTCCGAGGAAAGATTTGGCCAATGGATATTAAGTCTGAAGCACAGTGTCTGCATGTGGGGAGGCGCTTAATAAACACTCATGAGAAGAGGTTGGGATGCAGGAAGATAAAATATAGGAACTGAAAGATAATTTTGTCTGAGGCTCTTCCTAGAGAATCCAGTGAACCTGGGAATTCTATCATCAACTGACACCACCCCCAGCTCCCGCCGCCCTTACACCCTGCGGGCGGCCCCAGGGCAGAGCCAGGCAGGGCGCTGGCTGTCCCCCGAAGACTCCCGCACTCTGTCCTGATAGGCTGGACAGCCAGCATCCCTGTTCTTCCCAGGGCACCTCCTCTGCTCTGAGAGCTCATCAAGCTGCAACCAAGAAATTGTGAGGCCTCAGAAAAAGAGAGGCAAACTTTCCAAAAGGCTCAGCTCCTTTTTCAACCCTGCGGGAAGAGGTTTATATTTGGGGTGGCGGGTGGTAGTGTGGGTCCAGTTAGCACATCTCTCCCCCCACAGATCACCCCGTCGCAGTCTCCGATGACATTGGCCAGATAAACTCAGGGACTGTGAGGCTCTGCCTTTCGTTGAAATGCAGAATGAGGCTGGAAAAATGATATAGGATACGAGAATCATGAACTGATTCTGCCTCCCTCCCTCTGCCGTGAAAATGCAGTCTGGGTTACAGAGCTTGTGGATAACACCACACAGCCCTGCCTCAGAACTGTTCCCGTCCACCTTCAACCAGCCTGTGGAGAGGCGCCGACAGCCCACAACTGAAGGAAGGTGGTTTAGCTGGTGGCAGCGAGCAGATGTGTGTGCACTGAAGTCTTTGATGGGTTAAGCATTTCATAACACCTTTGGTTTGAAGAAAACAGAAACCAGTATTATAAGGAGTGAGGTACTAAGAAGCAATAAACCAGCAATTTCTGCGTAACAAGCAACTATAATATCAGAGTGACACAGAACTGGTGAGCACTTATTTTCTTAAAGATTTATGTATTTATGCATACAAGAACCTGGGTGTAGGCCAAAGGTGTGGGGTGGTAAGAGGATTCACCAGAGACAGAGCAGGGAACAGAACGCGAATCTACTGAAGTACACTGCTGAGGGGAGCAGCCGGCGAGACAGGAGAGGTCTGCTGCACCATATGTGGGTCAGCTCCCTGGCCAGGGATCAAAAACTCACGCTGCAGTGGCTGGCGGCAGCCTGATAGTGCTGAGACTCAACCTCTGCACCACCAGCAGGCCCCTAGTGAGCATTTATTCAGCTCATGTGTTGGCGGGTATGCTGGAGTTTGGCTGGTGTAGGCTGGGCCTGACCGGGATGGCTGCTTCTCTTTCTGTTTCTGTTCTCCCCCTTGGGTCAGAGAGCCTACCTGACCCATGTTTTTCTCATGGAAAAGGCTGGATCCTAGAAGAGTGGATGAAAATCCATGAGCGCATACACTCTCACGTGCACCTCATTCTTTTGGACAAGGTAGGTTAGGGCGTCTGAAGTCATAATCTGGCTTCACCCCTGCTGCGATGGGGCTTATACCCCTGTAAACTAGAGTAACTATAGTACCAACTGCTCAGGTGGCCACGAGAATTAAGTGGCAATCTCCTTTTTAAAGGTTTATAGTTTTTCCTAGAGCATAGTACAACCTCAGTAAGTGTAACAACTATTATTATTCTGAACCATTTTTAAATAGGAAAAAGTTCCTTCCTTTTTTGTCATCTTATGGTTCAAAACTGTCCATCATAATAATCATGTGTGATTCTAAAAGGCTGGAAGTTCTTATAAAACCGACCTCCATCTTCATCTCCCATGTCCATCAGATGGGCACTCAAGTCTAAATGGACGGTTGTTATTTCCCAGCCAGGCAAGCTGTGACTCTCAAGACCAAGACCCACGGGATGGCTAAGATCCTCTAGACCTAGGAGACATCCCGGTCCCCCAATTAAGGTAAAATCTGGCTCCTTCCCCATGGGCCCGTCACAGCCTATGGTCCACAGAAACACCACCTCCCAGTGTCTCTGGGACTCCCCCGTCCTACAAAGACAGCGTTTCCTTTCCCTTCTCTTTCCCCCCATCCTCCAAACGGCTTCTCCTCCCTTCCTTCTCCTCCTCCCTCTCTGCCTCCTTTTACCAATTTTTCAACCCCTTCCCTCCTTCCTATCCCCTCTTTATCCTCCCACCTCGTAACTGGAAGTGCTCTTCTCTGTCTGACCCATTAACAGACAGATCACCTCCTCCCAGGAACAATTCCAGAGTCTTTCTGATCAGAGGCCTCCCAGCACCCGGACCTGCAGCCCCTTATCTTTGAGCTATTCCGCGGTGCGCGGCGCCCCCTCGTGGCGCTCCGTTGTACCAAATCCCAAGAACAACAAACTGCATCCAGAGAAGACTCTTTAGATAGAAGTTGACAAAATATCGATTCTGCCCCAATGATACAACAAAATCATAGCCACCTCCTCTGCTAGCTCAATCTCTAAAATACTATTCTAGGAAGGTAGATAGCGTAAAGAGAAAGCTGTTAAGCAAAGAGCCACTGCACTTCACCGTGTTTAGTTGCTTAGAGATCCTAGTAAGATTCACCAACACGCACAGTGAAACAGACTAGCTCGTATGCAGCAGTGCAGAGCTGCAACTGGACGAAACAAAGGGCAGGACAGACATGGATCAGCAACAGGTGAGGCCTGACTCAGTTCTGGCACTTTAAGCCTGCAGCGTGATACTTAAATATAAGTTGAAGAGCAACAGAGAAAGAAGTTCAGGAGCATTAAAAATGCCCTTTGAAAGGATGTGCACACAAGATGGTCAGAGTTAGTGCCACACCCTGCCCCTCTGCTGTTGTGCCCCCAAAATGTCTCTTCTCAGCATACCACCCTCCCTCTGAAAAACCACATTGTGCCAGACTGCACAGGAAACCCCAAATGGGTCCGCCACAGACTCTGGTCTCTCCATGGTCAGAGACCCCATTTCGTTAAATGGCAGCTGTTCCAACTAAAATCTCTACTGTGCAGTTGGCCCAGGAAGAAAGCAGGTTGTTTTCTCGTGTAACTTTGAAGTCAGGTCATCATAACCTAGAACTCTGGGGAAGATCACCATGAAATCATAAGAGTTTAGCCAAAGGGAAAGGTTTCCCTATGCATCACTTCACGCAATCCTGTGTAAGTGCGATGTTAGCAGATGTTAGTACACACATGAGCTGGTAGGGTACCTAGCTGGCTGCACACTCTGGGAAATTGAGGACATGTCTCCTCAGCTACAAGCTCAGGTTAGGTCAGGTTGAGGGTAGTATTTTATGGTAACATCGGTAGAGGCTTGAAAATTCCTGACAAATAGCAGGGCATATATGTAACCAGTGTGATTGTTTAACAAGTTCCTGCAAGTAGTAACTACTCCTTGGTCTTATTTGATACTTGCTAATTCTTACCTGTTCAAATTGATCCAATTTGAGGCCCCCCCCCCAATCTCATAATGACAATAGGAAAATTAAGGGAAATGATGGCATTTGCTGAGAAAAAAACAATTTCTACGTATTAGGTAGGGGTAGGGTGGACATGCACGGACACACATTCAAAACAAAGGCCCTGATGTCTGGAGATGGTGTCTAACACACACAAGAAAATAGAAAAGAGGCAGAAATTAGGTGACGAGGAGGTGTCCTGCAACTCAACTGCAAAAGGGGTGTGTGAAAGCTTCCCCATATCAACAAACACTCCTCAGACACCTGCAGTCTGCTGAGAATTCAACACAATTCAGCTCAATTCTCAGCCTATCTAGCCAGAGACAACATCAGACTCAAGAGGTTAAATGCTCGGGCTTTCAAGGCTGCTTTCCATTTCAGACACCAACTAAAAGGCCAGGCTGTCCCTGTGTCAGACTGACCAGCTGTAGCTTAGTGGTCCCCAAGACCCCGCTCCCCCTAGGTTTGATGGATTTGCTGGAGTGGTTCCTGGAACTCAGGAAGCCCATTTACTCACTAGATCACCAATTTATTACAAAGGATATTATTCAGGAGCATTTGGACAGGAGAGATGCAGAGTAAGGTTTGGGGAGCACGTAGCTTCCACGCCAGCTCTAAGAACTTTCACCAAATCTCCACATGTTCATCAACCTGGAAGCTCACAGATGTTATCTCAGGAATGTAAAACAAGAGACCAAATATCTTGATATAAGATGTGCCCATTGTTCTAATGGCTTAGGAAATCCCAAGGGATTTGAGAGCTGTGAGCCAGGAACTGAATGAAGATAAAATATCTATGACACTTTGGTCACCTAAATATATCTGTTTCTTATAAATCATAACACAGATGAGTCAAGTGTTCAAGTTCTCTGTCTGCAGTGTGGAGTGTTCAGGAGTTGGAGAAACCACATCTGTTGTTTGTTTCCAAAATCCCTTTGGTCATGGTTGGGTAATGACCTGTGTGCCGTACCCACATTCAAGCATGTTTCCAGGAAACTGGCTACTAACCACCCAATTTGTTGACACCATTGTCTAGTTGTTAATATTCAAGTCATTATTGACACCATGAACAAAGGCCAAGGGGTTGTGCCCCTAAACCACAAACCACTTTAAAGATTGTATTAGCTGAATCAGGATATACTCTGGTACCAGAAGTCAAAGAGTGTTCACTGCTCTCAGATCATATTTCTTCCCATACTAGACTGATAGAACAGTGGCTTTCAAACTTCAACAGCCATTAGAATCCTGATTATCAGAGTTCCTGATTCAGTAGGTCTGGGGTAGAAATGAGAATATATTGATAACAAATTCCCAGATTCTACTTAATGCTGGTCTGGGGCCATACTTTGAGAACCACTGACCTAAAAGGTGAAAAAAAATCACCCACTTATATTAGCCCAAATTTTCCCCCCAGTATTTGAGAGCCAAGAAGCACAGGATAGTCATTCCTGAAAAGTCAGCTACCAAAGACATATGCAGTTTCAAGAATTTCTAAATTAAAGTCTCTTCATTAATAACCCACAAAATTTCCACATTAGCTTTCTTTGTCCCCTGAAGAGATTAAGAGTAGCAACAAGAAAAATAATTGAGAAATGGGTCACCTTACAATGGCAGATGTCACCACATTGAAGGCATTTTGAGGCAAACAAATGCACACTCAGGTATTTTTCTTCTCATTACCTACACTGAATATTTACAAAGTCAGTAGCATCTCTAACCTCTCTGGGGCAAAGAACAAAAGTAAATACGTATGTTCCACAACAGCATTCAAAAGTAAGGGAAGATACTTCAAAGCACATGAAGCTTTATTAGTCTAACTTGCCCATTATAACACAGGATTTTTAAATTTAACAAGGTAGCAGCTTCTACCTATACCTGTATTAAAATGACTCACCATCCATTCATTGGTGCAGGTTTGTAGACTGATAATACAAATAGGCTTATGTGTAATTATACGCTTAAGATACGGCTATAGTAGAGAACTTTTTGTTAGAAAATTGCCCTCAGCCATGAACTCTACAGTCAGAATTTTGGAGGTTTGACCCCCTCAGTAAAGAACTTAGCCCCATACTCACTCAATGGTAACTTTCCATTGTTGTAGTTAACAACAACTGTGTACCAAGGATCACCCCATTACTGCCTAAGTGGGAGTCGTAGTGATTGTTTAAAAAACAAAAATGACAGAATGAACACATCCAAATTCTGTGGAGATATAAATTCTGGATCTGTTAAAGATTACACCACACGATTTCATGGTAAAACTTTGTTGTTCAACATTTTAAACTTAGATAATGTGCTTTATATATTATGGTGAGATTGGATTTTTAGGGAGTATTGGACAGGTTTTCCTTGAGTGTCAATACTGTATATGTTGTGGTCTAATGAGATTATGTAGCGGAGGGTCTTGGCTTTTCAAAATCGAGAGGCGCGAGAGGAAGGAAGTTGTCTCAGGATTCCAGGAAGGGAGCAGATAAAGCTCTGAACTGGCCTTTCTCACTGAGCCCAGACTTGGCAGGAACGAGATGTATGGAAGTGAAAGAGAACCCGCTGAGGAAGCAACTCTCTATGAGCTGCTTGTTCATCCCCTTTATAGAGTGGGTATTGGGAAGCCTGGACTTACACTTCTTCCCAGTAGGAATCCCCTCAGTATTGAAGAGAACGAGGCTTCCTGTTCAAAACTGGAGAAGTGAGTCTATCTCTCAGCAGCCCTGTGCTCATTGCATCAACAAAAAGCAGCTGTTACAATGAAATGTTTGTCAGGAACTGATGCTTGAATGCTTTGCAACATCACTATATATAGCTGGCTATTCATCCAAGCACAGATGAAAAGATGGATAGTTAGATGCTGTTTTCTAGAACTCAGAATGATAGCGCTGGAAAATGAAGGCTGTCAAATGTCACATATTTGCTTTTTTTTATTTCCATATTTATATCCCACTTCATGCCACAAATAACTTGAAGATGGTTTGAAAGTTTGGTTTCAACTGACAAGTTGTGTTTCAACTGACTCAATTATTTATATGGTAGACATGGTGGTCTTAAAATAGTAGATGATAACAACTGCATATATGTACTTGGTAGAAAATATGATGATGAAACTTACTGGAACTGTGAAGTGAGAGAATGTAAAGCCAGATTGCATACTGTGCTAGGAAATCATCTACCATATCAGTTTGCAAATCCTTCCATGAGTAGTCATCCTCTAAAAGTTTACCAAACTATGGCAAATATGAAAGAAATGGTTAATAATTCAAAACAACTTTTAGGAGAATTATCAATTCATTAGCTTATTTAGATGCAACAGCTTGTTCTCTGATGCTGTCTTTAGCAAATATATTGGAAGTTGGAGGCAAAAAAAAAATCAAAAGTTGATTTGTGTATATTGAACACATCAGGGAATAAATCCCACTTGGTCGTGTTGTGACCTTGTTTATGTATTATTGAAATTGGTTTGTTAGTATGTTGAGAATTTTTGTATCTATGTTCATTAAAATATAGGTTTGTAATTTTATTTTTTGTGATGTTCCTATCTGCTTTTGGTAGCAGGATACTATTGGCTTCATGAAATGTGTTTGGAAGTATTCCCTCTTCTTCAAACTTTTGGAAGAGTTTGAAAAGAATACATGTACGTTCTTGGAAGGTTTGATAAAATTCACTGAAAGCCATCTGTTCCTGGACGTCTGTGTTTTGGGAGATTTTTGATTACTATTTAAATTTCCATACTTGTGATCAGTCTATTGAAATTTTGCATTTCAGTCTTGATAGGCTATATTATTCTAAAATTCTATTCATTTCTTCTAGATTGTCAAATTTATTGGCATATCATTATCTATAGTAGTCTCTATATTTCTATGATATCTGTAGTAATTTCTCTTTTGTTTCTGTTTCTATTTATCAGATTTTTCATTCTCTTTTCTTTGTGAGTCAAGCTAAAGGTTTGGCAATTTTAAAGAAATGTTTATCTTTTTTAGAGAACCAGCTTTTGGTTAATTGATATTTTGTGTTCTTTTGGCTTCTATTTTACTGACTTCCTCCAGTTTTATTACTTCTTTCTCTCTACTACCTTTTGGTTTTGTTTATTTTTCAAGTAGACACTTATCTTTTACTTTTTAGCAGAAAGGGACTTCTTACTCTTGCATATAATAGATTCTGGAAAAATGTTAGTTCTAGAAATGAATGTCTACACTTTTGGTGAACTAAAGTATTAAAATGTATTGCCTTTCTGAGACTAATTAAACACTGGTTACTATAGTGATATTGTTGGGAATCTCATTATACTCAGATATCTTATCGAAATGTTCACATTTTTTTGTTTATAATTAATTGACATACTGCAAATGATAGGTAAAAATTCAGATGTTTTCATATCTCAGGTTTTATTCTTGTCAAAACAGAATAAAATTGGGACAGTAAAGGTCTGCTAAAACCACATTTTATATTGGTTGCAAGGAGCTCTGGTCACCTAGTCACCTAGCAGAAATGATTATCAGCCCATGTTAACCTAGATGTAAATCTGTATGTTAAACTAGACATTTTTATGCCAACAAAAATACTTTTCAAGCAGAAACCCAGTACCTGGGAATTAATAAGTACCTGGGAACTATAATACAAATCTTATTTCAAACCTCACCTTTTCTAAGTACAAGATAGAAATTCCAAATGAGAAGTTACATTAATCTCAGTGATGACAGAAGTTCACCCACAACTAAATAGAAACCTTAAAATAACACAGGTCAGGAGCCAGACCTGAAGCTAGAACTTAGAATGAGGTTAAATTGAAGGGGCTCCATGTTGATTGGAAACTGAAATGTAAAATAAATGGTAGAAGTATTCACAGCCTTCTGGTTTGTAAAGCAGGTGAAAGCAATTTAGTGCTATTTGCAAAATGCTAAATTGGATTCAATCCCACCGTTTCACTCAGTTAATAAGAAGAGATGAAAACCTTTGCTTTCTACCATATCTGACTCCACATATAGAGCCAGTGTTAGAGCATACTGATTAAGAACACAAGTGGAGCCAGATCGCTGGGCTATCAGATTGTAACAACGCCCCCACCACCACCACCATCACCGCTGTGAACTATGGAACTTGGGGTAAGTCCCTTACTCCGGACTTCAATTTTGTCATCTATGAAACAGGGATAGGAATAATATCAATTTCCTACTGAAGTCAAATAACCACTGCCTCATTGTTGAAGAAATAAAATATGTAGGCGTAGGGATCAGTAGAGTGCTTGGCCTTTAGATATGTTAGATAGTATTGTTTCTTATTTATTTCCCACCGAATGTAGTCGGCACTGATAGTCTGTTTGCTCTCTCCTCTATTTCTGTTTGTTCTGCTACTCTTGCTTTGAACACTTTCCTTTCAGCTTTGCAAATATTCTTTCCATACCTACCTGCAATCCTACTTCTAGAAAACTAGCCCTGATGCTCCCATCTTATCCAAAATTATATTTCCATTCAGGTAAGTCTTGACTGGCCAACTTGGCTAGTGACATCATGAAGAATGAAAGACTTATCATAGCCTTTGTTTTATAACCTTTCACAAGCACTTTCTAAACACTGACTTAAGTCAGTCAGTCTGACAAGTCTTTATTTTTTTCAAATAAGTGGGAAAATTGTAAATTGAAATTTTACTCAAAATTTTTTCTCATTTTAAAATTTAAAAATTTTTCTTTTTCTTTTTCACCTCTACCAAGTCACATGTGCCTGGGTACTCGCTGCCCCTCTTCTCTACTCCTCCACCCTTTTCCCTATTCCCCCTGGTAGCCATTATATTCTTTTTAGCCAAGTTCAAATTTTTATTTCCTCTATTGTTTCCATGTAGTTGTTTTTTTGATGTCTATATTCGCAGATGAGTGAAACCACCCAATGACTTAAGTTTTTAAATGAGGTAGCATATTGAGAGATCATGGATGATGTCTCTTTAATTCATCAGTTGAAAATATAAGGTGTTATAAAGTTATAAATAATAAGTAATCAAGAAGCAAATGACTTTTATTCAAGTGAAAATTATTTATTTACAAAGACATAAAAATAGATGCTACCCCGTGTGGATAATGACTAGATTTGCATGAACTTGGCTTTCAGAGAAATGGAGTGTGATGTTCTGCTTTTTAGTTTGTAACCCAGTCATCCAAAAGCCCAGGCACATTTGGATAAGTAAAGAAAAGTAAGGTAAAATGTAATCAAAATAGACTTCAATGACATGCTTATTCAGGTGTAACCATATGCAGTACAATGGATACTTTTAAACAGAATGTATGCATTCATTATAACAAAATGAACATAAAAATATGTTCAATTAAAACATGAGCCCTTAGAGCAATAAAGCAGCAATTAAGGACAGAATACATCAATATATTCAGAACAAAATAGATAGGTTTGTTTTAGTCATTTCTATTTACTATGACCATCCACAGGGTTCTCCAGCACATAGAACATAATGGAAAACAGATCTACCTCTAATAAGAGATAGGAACCAAAATAGGTGAATCTCTCATTTGCAAAATTAAGCCACTACACTACATGTCAGAAAACACAAACTATCACTCTGTTTCTGAATCTTTAGGTGTATGAAATTCAGGTAAAGAGCAGCCACTCTGGACCTCATTTAACTAAAATGCAAATGAAGAGGTTGAATCTGATGGCTTCTAGGGGCCTCTACTCTCAACACAATCCCTGCATAGGCCTGAGAGGGTAAACCCCATTGTTATATGTATTCAGTACTCAATTATGAATGTAAGATTATTGCATCTCTAAAGCAGTATTTCATGAATATGTAATGGGTTGCTCTAGCTTGGCAGTGGTGTAGATAGATTGAGGGTGGGCTTACATTTTAAACATGATTTAATTTAGAGTATGGACCATAAAAGTCCTGCTATTCACTTGGGATTAAGGCACTTATTTAGACTAGAAAATGAACAAGAAGGCTCAGGAAAAGTCAAGATATTGAATTGGAGTCCTTTAACCTTGTCAAAGGAAATGGCAGGGTTTGAGACTAGTCTTAAATCGTAAGAAACAAGGCCTTCCTGGTGGCGCAACGGGTTAAGCACAGCACTATGAAGCTATCCAGAGCTACTGCAGCATGAGTTTGATCCCTGGCCAGGGAGATTCCCATGGCGCAACAGATCTCTCCTGCCTCTCCCACTGCTCCCCTCAGCAGTGTATTTCGGTCGATATGCCTGTGCTGCTCCCCACTCTGTCTCTGGTGAATCCTCTCACCACCCCATACGTCTGGCCTACACCCCAGCTTGTATGCATAAATAAATAAATCTTTTTAAAAAATCGTAAGAAATGAAACTGTTCATATGAACACAAGCATGTAGTGGGAAGAAACTAAGACAAGCAAGTATTCTGGAAGCTTTGTTTACCTGGACTTTCTATGTCTGTTTGTTTTTTATATACAACAATCCCTCTCTGTTTCCTCTTGAGTAAAATTCTAATATATGCAGAAACACTACTATATAAATTTCCTGTGGATGCCAAGATCCCGCTTTGTATAGAAGCAAACCATGAGCTGCTTCTATTGAGGAGAATTAGAAAAATAAAGAACTAGAAATAAGAAAAAGGAAAGGAGAGAAAAGTGACGGAACAGTGGTAATTTTTTCAGTGCTACCTTAGGAAAACAAATGAAAATACAGTATTGCTACAGATGCATCTCCATGGAGGGGGAAGAGCATCACGACACAGTGACTAGGCACCATTTTGCCCAACCCCATTTATACACAGCCACCTTGAACTACAACTCCCAGCATGCTGTTTTGCATGGGAAGCACCTTGGAAGGAGTGAGGTGGATATACAAATTGAGGGGGAACAAAGGAGAGACACATGGAGGAGGGACAAGTGAAGGAGAAACATTTGGAGGAGAGACTTGGAGGAGACAAGCTTCACTAAGAAGGAGCTTTGAAAGTCTTGGATTCACAGTGCCTTCCTGATTCTTTGACTGAGGCCGTTGTGCATGTGCAAGATTGAAACCCCATGGGTTAGAGAACAGCTACTAGAGGGCTGTGAGCAAGATACACTTACAACTATCCAGCAGGGCTAGACAGTGTTGTCATTCCAACCAGTTACAGTGGAGTGAATTTGCTGAAGACTCCAGGCATTCAACTGAGAACCTAGAAAGTATATCCAAGCAAGGATGGCCCAACACCTGACCTAACAAAGCTGAAAACAAGTCTTAGGCTCACCTGACCCATCAGTCAATAAACTGAATGCCAGAAGTAAGCCCCACACCCTTAAAGGAAAAATATCAACATCAGCAGTAAACAGCATTCTCAAAACAGAAAATTTTAAAAAATTACTAGATGTGACACAAATCAGGAAATAGTGACCTGTAACCAGGAAAACAAGAAAATGTAATAGGAACAGTTTCAACAATAACAGATGTGAAATCTCCACCTAGAAAGGAAAACTATAAAAATGGAACAAAATGGAAATTATAAATCCAAAATATAAAATATCTAAAATAAAGATTACACTGTATTGATTTAATGGCAGATTCAGCAGTACATAAGAACAGGCCCATTACTTTTGTGTCAGGAAAACCTGACTTTCCTTCCTGTGTTTCTCCTTAAATCTCACACTACAACTACATGGCATTTCTGACATCAGATGTGTGGGTCTTTTATTTCCCCAAACCAAGTAATTTTGCAATACCATCTGGCTGTCTTATAATTCAACTTAATTTGAACACTGTCTATCTGGAAAGAATATTATATCCCCCTAGTTAAGCACTCAGTCCCACAAAGACTGCCCCCCCACTTCAGCTGCCAATCACAGGTAGCAGGTCCCCCGGTTAACCATAACTTCTGTTTGATTTGGCAATAAATCCCATTTCATCCTCTCCCTTGGATTCAATCATTTGCTAGAACAGCTGTCAGAACTCAGGGAAATATTTATTTACATTTACCAATTTATTAAAGGACGGGATAAAGAACACAGATGAACAACCAGATGAAGAGATACAGAGGGCCAACCTAGGAAGGTCCAGAGAGCAGAAGTTTCTGCCCGCATGGAGTTGGGATGCCCTCCTGATAAGCGGCATTGTTTACTAACCTGAAAGTTCTCCAAAACCTATACTATTGGGATTTCTTTGGAGACTCCATCATGTAGGCATGATGAATTACACTGGTCAACAGTGAGATCATTACTGACTTAAAAAGGCCCTAATCTGTAATATCTTGGTGTGCTGAACATGAATATAACCTGAAAATATTTTATTAGCTCTCATTTTGAAGGTATTTCATATAAT
This sequence comes from Scalopus aquaticus, assembly GCA_004024925.1. NCBI lineage: Eukaryota > Metazoa > Chordata > Mammalia > Eulipotyphla > Talpidae > Scalopus > Scalopus aquaticus. The sequence continues at coordinate 24,152 of PVIJ01003001.1, read as the reverse complement.
TCATTTTATCTGTTTCACTGTGTAACTGTATCCAGTAGGACTGCAACAACATCCTAAATCAGCCTAGAATGATGTAATATTGCATCGCATTGCATTATATGCAATGGTATTATATACCATCATGCACACATCATCCAGAGTTGATTGCATCATTTTCTGATGCAATGCGATACTACTGCCAGGCAGCTGCTGAAGGAAACTGATCAGCAGTGCACAATAGAAAGCTCCGTCAGAAAAGTTGAACATTGAAAATTTTGCAGACTTTGTGTGAGACAGTTTAAGCTCCTGTTCCATAGAACTGTTATTTTATCCCTTTAGGCACAATACAGAACAGTAATGCCTCGAAAGTGCGTTAACAGCATGGACAATTTTTGCTCTATTTGTGGGGCAGTGACATTTCCCATCCAGAAGAAATGTATCGCTTCTCAAGTGAAGAAGGCTTATCATCTTTACTTTGGATTCGATGTTGGTGACCAAGACAAGTCTTGGGCCCCACATATATGCTGTGCTACCTGTACAACACAGCTTTCCAGTGGTTAAATGGCAAAAGACCATCAATGACATTGGCAGACCCCATGGTGTGGAGAGAGCCAAGCAACCACCTAAAAGACTGCTACTTCTGTTTGGTTCCTCTTCTTTCTGGAGGAATAATGAAGCAAAAGAAGTCAAGAAGAGTCTACCCAAACATTCCGTCTGCATTGAGACCAATTCCACATGGTGAGGGACTGCCTATTCCAGAACCTCCAGCACAATATTCTCTTGATTCATCTGATGAGGACAAGGGTGAGCCGACCTGTTCTTCTCCTGTTCCAGCAGCATGCAGTGACCCAGATTTTCACTGTGGTGCATCATCAACCCCACACAGACTAACACAGGAAGAACTAAATGACTTGGTTCGTGATTTGAACTTATCCAAGAACAGAATGCTAGGATCAAGACTCCAACAATGGAATCTTCTAGAAGAAGATGTCACAATTACTTTATAGTGAAAGCACCACCAGCAGTTAGAGCCTTTCTTCAGAAACAAAAGTACTCTGGCATTCTGTTTCAATATTGAGGGCCTCATGAATGCCTTAGAAATCACTCATGACCCACAAGAATGGAGACTATGTCTAGACTCTTTGAAACTGAGTCTTAAGGCTGTGCTTTTGCACAATGGAAACCGTCTTCCATCTATACTATTCCTGAACAGCTGTACAAGAGACAAGTGAAGAAATCTAAGAAGTAGTCTATGACTTGATTTTTTACAGGTATTAACTGTAGGCCTATTACTATTGGCATGCATTTCATGATGTAAACATCAATTTATTGCAGATTACAAAAAAAACCTGAGCCAAAATTAGAATTTGACTGTCATATTCGTGTTGAGCACATACAAATTGACAGGAAATGACTTATTTTATTTCAGTAAATGACTTTTGTAAAAATCTGTTTGACCAGTGTTATTAACTCCATTTTCAGCCTCTCTCCCATCTTCAGAGGATGTGGTGGGGCTGGAAATGGCATGTTACTTATCATGGCCTGGGCTTCCTACTTACCATCCTCCATCCAGGAGTCCACCCACAGCCATCTCATTAGAACAAAAGACACTGATATCACCTACACTTTCCAGGATTTAGAAGCCCTTTGTCAGGAATCTGAGTCAAAGATCAAGTATTACATCAAAGGATGATCCTAGTGCTCTTATTATTCAGGCTATTGTAAGGGTTTTAGGAGCTCTGTGCCAGGAACTGGGGGTATATGCACACAAATACATATAAATATATATTCACATCTATATATCTATAGGTAGATAGATAAATAGATAATCTACTACCTCAAAAACTTGGACACAGTACAATGAAACTTTCAAAACAAGCAAAGAGAGAGAAAAAAAAGACTTAAAAACATCAATAGCACCTCAGTGAGCTGGGGGACTATATCACATAATCTAATATACACAGATTAGTCACAGAAGAAGAGGAGAGAAAGATTGAGGAAGGGTAAAATTTTTTTTAATAAATAAAGGCTGAAAGTTTTCCAATCTTGTGAAAAAATTTCAGCTCAAGACAAGAATCTCAACAAACTGCTGTTAAATGACTTCAATAAATGATTCGTGAATTAAGAAGCCTCCCATCTACCAAGTAGAAAGACTGCACAAGTCAGACAAAATGGAAGGTGTTTATACTGAGAATGAGGGCTGGACAAGGTCATTAGCAAAATAAAAGAATTACTTCAGGGAATCCACCTTCCTTTTGCACAGATGACCTCACTAGGATGGAGGCTGGTAACTGGGAAACCAAGTGATGATCAGATGACTTGGGTAGCTCTGACCAGGAAACCCCAGTTTGATTGATTTAAACTTCCACTTTGAAAAGAGGCTGAAACTGCAATGAAGTTAGCTATAAAGTCTTTGGTAGTAAGGACTCCATTTTAGAACTGTTGTTTCTTTTTTTTTTTTTAACCCCTCAAATAGAATAAACATAGTGATCACTACATCTACCCACATTACTATAGAAATGCCAAAAGCCAAACCTGAAAATCAGCTACATCAAAAATTATTGTTGACTTCTCCTAAGACACAATACAAGCCAGAAATCAATGTCAATGGGAGAATATTTTTAAAGTGCGCTGTGTGTGGTAGAGGAGGGACTGTCAACCTAGAATTCTATAACTAGTAGAAATGCCTTCCAAAAATGAAGAGAGATATTTCCCGATAATTTTTTAATTAACTCAGTCAGATTTTTGTTATTTAACAGATTTAGTAGGACAGACAGTGATAGGAACGTATACAGTAATATCTAGAACACATTCAGTAACTAAAGCAAGGAGGTATAACTTAAACCAACAGAAGGAGAAAATAGAATACAAGAAACAAAAACATAATTTTAATCCAAGGAAATCAGGGAATGAAATAAAAACCAACCACCCAACCAACCAACTGGACCCTTGGGAAACAAATAGCAAATAATTCCCTGAGCCAAGTAAAATAGTGATTGTGGGGATTTTAGTTCTTTGAGAAAAGCCCTTACATCATCATATCCTCTACATTACATAAGCATGGCAGCACACAAAACCAGTGGTAAAATCGCTGACAATTCATACATATGAAATTAGTGTGAATGGATTTTTACTAATTCCCATTGATTATCTTGGACTTAGGAGAAATTTTTAGGATCTTCTTCCTAGCAGTTTCTACCATAAGCTTGGACCTCTGTCTTGCCTCAAATAAATTACATCTTAAAACTAAGAGCTGTTTCCCCAGTGATGGAGGTATTTCTAATTTTGAGAATATTTGGGAAAAAAAGCTTTGGGAATCTTGTTTTATTTAGGCCTCTGGTTTAGTAATTCTAATGCTCCAGCCTCCTGAAGAAGGCAGTGGAAGATGTGTTTGGAGCCAAACAGACATGCAGTTATGGTGCTGAACAATCCTCTACATGAATAATGAGGTTACCCAATAGCTAGGCTTATGACAAGGGGCAAACACCATCAGTCAATGTGGAAAGTGACCTGAAATTTAACAGATGGCAACACTGAGAAGCATGTCATAGCTACTGGAAACATAAACATGCCTCAAACTTGGAGTCCCAGAGGGTGTTTGGAAGAGGTGATGCGAAAGGGAAGCCCTGGAAGGAAGAGGGAATATAGGTGCTGCTCTCTTAGGTTTAGGTAGAGACAGGTGAATGGAGAAGGCTTAATTCTGTTGGTTTCCTTTTGATTTCCTTTTTACTCATATTTTCAGATATTTTTATCTGCCCTGGCTGTGCTAAGGGGAACACCGTACATTCTTTTCTTGCTGTTTATGGCAGAACAGGACACTGGGCACTGATATCTTCAAAGAGGGAGGCAACATCCAATGAGACAGAATTGAGAGCCACCTGTGGATCTCTGCAGTTTGGGAAACAGCCCTTCTACAGATTTTTTTTCCAAAGCACTTGGAGGGCTCTGGGTTTCATATATTGTGGCAAATTCTTCCTTTACAGATAATGCCACAGATTAATTCCATTGCTTCTTCTGTACTGTGAATACGCACAACTTAAGTTCCAAATGTTATCACCACCTATAAACTGTGCAGTGGAAGATTTACAATCTACCCAACTAGGGTGGACTCTCATGAAACAAAGTCATTACAAAAACTCTTATGTCCTGCACGATAAAATGGAATTAAGATTCCATTTCTCCAGCTTTTAAAAGCAAGGTGTAATGAAGTCAATGCACCATTTACAATGACTAATAAAATCTTGGGAATTTATAAATTTTAGTTACTTATAAAATTGAGAGAAATGCCAAAGACTTGGTAAGTTTTAACTGTAGTCAAAATATATGAACACTGTTTCCTGTTCTTTTAGGACTTCTTGATGGTCAAAAAAACGCCAAGCTACATACCTCAAGAGTTTTAAGTCAAATTTACTGTTTCTAGAGTTGAGTTTTACTCCACATTCCTTGTAGCATTTCTAAAGAGACATTAAATATAATGATAGTTTCTTCTTCATCTGTCTTGTAACTCACTTTCCTTGCTTTCCTGGTGGAATTTAGAAAACTTGACTTTTTTAGCCTTGCAATAGTTATCAATTTAAAGACAATCATTATTCAAGTCCTAATTATTTCCAAGGTAGAACTTCCTTTTTTGTCTGGAGTATAAACTGACCATTTATGACTTGCTGAAGATAGTGGCAAAAGGGTCATGGTTTCCATTGTAGAGCAGAGCCTGTAACAAGTTCTGGAAGCATCTTGCTTCATATTGCCTTTGACCAGAAGCAAAACAGCAATGATGAGCCCAGTGATATCTTTATTTCCTGAATCCAATGTTTTGTATTTTACTTTTAAATGTGGCCAATTCCAAATGCCTCCGAGCTCATGAGCAAAACTAAAATAAACACACAGACTAATGCAGAGCAGCAGGCAACCTCTCTCACACTCAGATATACCACCACCCAATCAAACTCGGCTGTCTGCATGGCAAAGGTCCTGAAAGAAAGACTTTTCACAAAGCCTTTGAGGTCAAGAAACCCAAGCCTGTGTGGAATAATTTGCTCTTACTTTTTTTCCCATGGTTCTGATTTTTAAGTGTAGAGGATTACCCGTTGCCTGTAGCTCATTAATCATTGTAGCTTTTGATTATGAAAAGTGCAATCCGAAAGATAGTACTCAGAGGGCTTGGCAGAGAGGTTCCATGCCCATTCCTTAAATGTGCCAGAACACCCTGCACTCTGCCAACTATGATTACACTTGGCATTAATTGAAGACACTGAGAGCTATAAGCCTTCCTGAGTGTAGCCACCTGGAGCAGATTAAAATCTGGGTCCTGCCGATGAGGAGGTCTGAGGGATTGGGAATACAAGGCTGTTTTAATCTTTTCCAAGTCAGGCTGTTTCGAACTATCCATACATCAAGTGTTCATGGATTTCATGCAATTTCCTTCTCAGGGGAGAATTCAATTACTAGTAACATAAAGTGGGATTAGCTTGCTGTGGTGAGCCATCTGGAGAAAGAAGATTCACCAGCCCCTGGAAATATGTTCAGAGATTTGCCACCATGATTTTGAAGAACTTATTGAAGGTGCTTAAAGATATAAATGATGTTTCTTTGTTCAGTTAACCCAATGAAATTAAAATTCAGCATGAAAATCTAGACCTCTGTCACAGTAGAGCAATATGTGGGTTCAAAGGTAGGCTTGAGTACTTGTAAAGATATAAACAAAAAGTCAATGTGGAAAGTGTACTGAAACTGTCGCATCAATAAACAGAAAGGTTCATGAGAGGAAAGAGGGTGGAGGTAGAGGAGGGAACTATGAAGGAAATCACTGTTAGTCAGAATTCAGCTCTCTGGATCATTCTAAAATGTCAGATAAGGACTGGCTCCCTTGGAGAACATAGATTAGCCTCAGAAGGTAGAGGACTCAGAGGAGTACTGAGGCAGGGAAAGCTTTCATGTTTTAATGGAAGGAAATGAACTAGCAGTCTGGGGATAGAGGCAGGATGGCCACCCCAGAGCTGCCAGAGTCAACCCAGATCATCTGAAATAGTGTTCTGGAGAAGAAACTGAATCTCAACTAAAAAATATGGCCAGGAAACCTCTGTGACATGGGGACAGAACCAGACAGATAAGAAAACAATATTTAAAAAATGGTTTTATTAAATATCATCTTCACAATTAATATTACTAATGAACTGTATTCATAGTATCTCCTTCAATTTGTAAATAAACCATCCATACATCCAAATAGTGAAACCATTAAAATTATGGTATATAGCCACATTGCTTCTGAGCAACATACATAGAACTTCTAGACTCATTTGGTAAGGTTAGCCTTAAGTTTGATATTAAAACCAGCCAATAGCACTATGAGAAAGGAAAATTACAAAATAAGCTTAGTTTTGAATATAAATGTGAAAATCTCCTAAATAAAATACTGGCAATACAAATCTCAAAATTAATAATATATATATATATATATACATTATGGCCATTGGATTGATCTCAAGATTGATTTCTACAATGGTTTAACATTAATAGGTAATGTATTAATGTAGTATACTACATTAACATAGTAAAAGAGAAAGGCCTTATGCTCATATTACTGGATTCAGGAGGTTAACAAAATTCAATACACATTCGTGACAAAAACCCTTAGTAAACAAGGTATAGAAGGAAACTTATACATCCTGGCTAAGATTACCAAAAATTTACAACAAAAATCCTATGTGCTAGAGAAATGTCAGAAGCATTTCTTTTAGAGGAACAAAAGGATGACTGCTATCATTACTTATATTCAACAATTATCAGAGGTCCATGAAAACACAGTAAAAAATTAAAGATGTGAGGACTGAAAAGCAAGAGAGATGATATAATGATAAAATTGTTCTCATGGAAAGTACAAGAAACTCTTTAAGATAAACTGCTGAATATAAGAAAAGAGTTTGCCAAGATTATTTAATAAAATATCAACCCATATTAAAATTGCATTTAGACATACAGACAAGCAATTAGAAATTAGCTTATGACTTTAGATACATACACAATAGCAACAAAAGTTACAAGGTTTCTATGACTAAATCTAACCAAATATGTGAAAATCCTTTATTGATAGTAACACAAAATTAAAGGAAAATATGAAATAAAACCTAACTGAGACTATCTTATTTGAACAAATATTGTCCAAAACTGTGATTGACCCTTAGTTTATAAATTCAATGCACAGGCCTCCCTGATGGCACAACAGATGAAGTCTCAGCACTATGAAGCTATTTGCAGCCACTGCAGCATGAGTTTGATCCCCAGCAAGGGAGCTTCCCACACGGTGCAGCAGACCCTCCTCGCCCGCTGCTCCCCTCAGCAGTGTGTTTCAGTCAATTGCCTGTTCTGCCCCCACTCTGACTCTGATTAACACTCTCACCACCCCCAACACCTCTGGCCTACACCCCAGTTCTTGTATGCATAAATAAATAAATCTTTAAAAAAAAAGGTAAAAATAAAAAAAAAAACTCAATACAATTCCAACCAACATTCCAATGGAATTATATTTGTGCTACTAAATTTCATGTGGCCGGTGATCCTATAATTCATGAATCCATTTTTGAAAAAGGGGGATTTGTATTTGCAAATACTGAGGTTTAATATAAAATTATAGTATTAAAAGATTGTGGTATTAGTAGGGATAAGCAAATAGGCCAATGAGACAGACTTTTTAATGAACATATTTAATAAATGGTTCTGGCTCTCCAAATAGAAAAAGACAAAATTAGATCCTTACTTCATATAATACACAAAAATAAAATTCAAATAGACTAAGAATTTAAATGTGAAAAACAAAACTGTAAACTTTAAAATATAACAGACTATCATGATTACATAATATCCATTAAATAACTTAAATAGATCTTAAAACCCATACAGGTAAATTTTATTGTTTTTATTTTTTTAAAGATAATTTAATAAGTTCTAAGGAAATTATTCAAAAAAAGGGATACATGATTTTTACTAAGATGTTTATAGCTGTGTTTCTCATAATGGTAGAAGAATCTAAAATCTTAATTAAGCCTTTAATCCTCTGTCCAGTCAGACCTGCATATCACCCATATAGATAATATTTTAATTTCCTATATATTTACAATAGTAAATGTTCATGGATTATTACAATTCTCCCCTGTTGTTTTCATTTTTAACTTTCCAGTTTGGTGACAATGATGGCAAATTGCATGTGTCAGTTTGACTAGGCCATGGGATGTCCAGGTAACTCATTAATTATTTTTGGGTGTGTCTATGAAAGTGTATTTGTAAGAGATTAACATTTGAATTGGTGGACCGAGCAGGTGGCCCTTTCCATTCTGGGAGGGCTTCATCCAGTCCCCTGAGATGGAAAAGACAGAGGCCCAAATAGAAAAGGCCCAAATAGAAAAAGCAAAGGAGGGTGGAATTCCCTCTCTGCCTGACAGCTTGAGCTGGGGGTTCTCTCCTGCTCTTTGCATTCTTAGTTTTCAGGCTTTCAGAGGCAAAAGTGAGCGCTCCCCAGCTCTTAGGAATGCTCCCCAATTCTCAGGGCTTTGAATACACCACTGGTACTCTTGGTTCTCCAGTTTGAAAACTTCTCAACTTCCATCATCAAATCAGTCTCTCATATAAAATTCCTCTATTCTATGGAAATATTGGGTAAACGCTTTTGCTAGTCACATTACTACTCCAAATAAAATCAGAGATCTATTTGTACATAAAAAGAAGAGAATGGATATTGGGCAGTGAAGATGCTCAAATCAGACCCAAAAACCCCTCAATAAGCCCTCCTGTAGCATGCAGATTTTTTTAAATTGAGAACTAGGAAGGCCCTGGAAGCTAAGGAGAAGCTCTTACCACTCCCAAAGCCCACTGTTAGTAATACAGAGTCCCCCTCCTCTCTCCTCTTTGCCCTGTACCCTTTATTCCATTCCTTAGCTCAGCATTTAAGCCCCTCGCTCCCCAACTGATAATCATGGTAGATCCCCCATTCACACCTTATTAAGTGATACTTTTCCTCTGCTAACTTGTCTGATGCAACTTTGATGTGTCTGCCAGGCTGAGAAGAACCCAGAAGGGGTGGGGAAATTTCCTCCTGTGCCCCAAAAACAGGTAACTGGTAGTCCTGACCACTCCGTGTCTGAGGTAAAACATGGAGTGTTTTATTCAGGCTAAAACCCTAAGGTAAGAATGCAGGTTTGTGCATGGCAATGAGCATTTCAAGACCAGAGAAGGTCTGAAGAAAGACCAGGCAAGAGTTCTCACAGCAGCTTTAAGGAAAAATAATGGTAGGGAATGGGGACTCCCTGTATTTGGAATGTTTTTTTGGGAATGCAGGGATGCCAGAAATGCAACCATGCTTTCTCATTAAATCTTCATAGCAGTAACTAACATCTATTAAAATCAGCTGTGTGCCAAAGTATTTGCTAGGTGTTTTAATACTTTGTCTAATCCTCGAGAAGACCCCATTTTAGAGATAAGAAAACTAAAACAGAGACAGATTGAATTCTTGGCGAACATCATACATCTTTTAAATATAATTTGGGAATTAGACTAGACTCCTTCTTTTTTCCCCCCACAATCTTACTATGTTAAATTCAATTCTTATCTTTACTTGGGATTGTGGGGTGAAGATGGATGTGTGAAATTTCTGCTACTCCTTGATATTTTCTAAATTCTAAACTTGAGGGGTAATTTTCAAACTCTTCAACTAAATATTGATAGCATCCAAAATACTTAACCTCCTTTGATGGACATTACAAGAAAGAAACATTCCAGGCCAGTATCCTTCATGAACATAGATGCAAAAACACTGAACAAAATTTTAATTCATGAAATCCAATAATCTATAGAGCCTGCAATAAAACATAAAATGGGGATTCAATCTTGGAATACTAAGTTGATTTAACATTTAAAAATCAATCAACAGGGGGCCTCCCTGGTAGCACAACGGGTTAGGCACAGCACTATGAAGCTATCCAGAGCCACTGCAGCATGAGTTTGATACCTGGCCAGGGAGCGTCCCACACGGTGCAACAGACCTCTCCTGTCTCACCCCCTGCTCCCCTCAGCAGTGTACTTCAGTAGATCTGCCTGTTCTGCTCCCCACTCTTGTCTCTGGTGAATCCTTTCACCACTCCACACCCCTGGCCTACACCCCAGCTTGCAGGCATAAATAAGTCTTAAAAAAAAAATCAACCAACAAATAAAAAAAAAACAATTATTTCCATAGCTGCAGAAAATGCATTTGACAAAAATCCAATACTGCGTTCTGACAAAATCTCTAAGCAAACTACATATAAATGGGAATTGCCTCAATCTGATAAAGAAAAACTGACATCATTCTTAAATGGTGAAAGGCTGGAAGCTTTCCCTCAAAGACCAGGAACAAAATTGCACTATTCACTCTCACCATTTCAACTCAGCATCATATAGGTCCTAGCTAGAGCGGTAGGGAAAGAAAAAGAAATTAAAGGCATATGTATTGGGAAGGAAAAACGAAAACTCGTCACGGATGACATGATCGTCTATGTAGAAAGTCTGATAAAATTTGTAAAAATGTTATTAGAACTAACAAATGAGTTTAGCAAGGTTGCAGAATACAAGTTGCATGTAAAAACATGAGTGTCAAAATAATTACACTGAGTGCAAGAAGTCAGAAAAAAATCAAGTACATATTTTATGAATTCATTTACATACAAGTCAAGAAAGTGCAAACCATGGTTCCACTAATACACAATTATAGAAAATCCAAGAATATTTAAAACCCAGTGAGTATTTGAGCAGGTAAGAGCAGAGCGGGATGGGGATGGGTGGTGTGAGGCTTCACCTGAGGAGCTGGAGGGGGAGGGCCCGGAAGGGGTCAGAGGAGGAGCAGGAAGGGGTGGGCCTGGAGCCGAGTGGGGGCGGTGATAGAGCGGGCGAGGCCGGAGGGGCTCAGCGGGCGTGGCCCGGAGAGGCGGGTGCACACGCGGGAGGAGAGGGACGCCAGGGAACGCGACCTGGGGAGGCGGGTAGGGACTGGGCCCGGGGCTGGCGGGAGGTGTCGGGAGAGGAGAAGGGGGGACGAGGGGGCGGGGACTGTGGGGCGGGGACCAGGCCGGGCTGCCCCCACCGTCATGGCGCGCCTCCTCGGCGCCCTCTGGGGTCTGCCCTTCCGAGAGGCCCCCGTGCGGGCGCTGCGGGGCCTAGTGAGCAGCGGCGGTCTCGGCTGCAGAGCCGAACACAGGGACGCAGGTAGGACGGCGAGCAGGCCCGGCGGCCGCCCGGGCTGTCGGCTTCACGTTCCCTGCCTGGACTCGGGACCGGCGTGCTGGTCTGGGCCGGCGCTTCCTTTCTCCCCACCAGTCTTGGGCGACCCCTGCGGTCAGGGCGGCGGGTTGTGACCTTGGAGGGGCGGCAGCGGGTGTTCACCGAGCCCTTGAGAGTCTGAGGAAAGGGCTCCTCCACCCCACCGTGCGCACTGGCAGCCCATCAGTTGCCGAGCTGAGGAGCCCCTGACCCTAATCCCAAACTGCTAGTGAACGGACGACCCCGGCTCTCTCCGCTGGGCCTCGGCCTTTTACTCTGACCCCTGTTCCAATTACGCGGTTTTTCTTTGCGCGTGTGAGAAGCGGGCAGTTCGGCCTTGGGATTCCTGAGGATTTGCTTCCCGCCTTATTCTATTTCATGTGTGTTTCTGGGACACAGGGAAACGCGTGGGCCAACAGTCCGCCGCTCTTTAACCCGATCTCGGTTTGTCCGTGCTGTCAGCCGGGGAAACGTGTTTAGGGATTTTTAATCAAAATGCGATCGACTTCTCTCTTGGCTGGGGCACATTTACATTTCACCCACTAGTAAGGACTCGCCTGGGGAGACTGACTTCACCTGGAGCTGCATTTTTAATGCCTTGGGGTAACGTAGTGGCCCCTGGGGGTGGATTTCCTGCGCGGCTGCCCCACTATTTCGTCTCTGAATCCGATTCTGTTAGGTGTCTGTTGTTAGGGCAGAAACACCTAACTCCGCTGAAAATATCCCCAGCCGCTTGGAACTTTTTATCCCCGGAAGTTTTCCAAATGTGGTGTTGAATAAATAAGAGCACTGGTAAAGTGGAGTGGTACCTGACTCGAAGTAACTTCTGGTCTTGACCTTCAGAATCCCTTGGTGTCTCTGGTCCGCCAACCCGATATTTGTTGCCTGATGGGCTGGAGCTCTCCTCTTTCCCCTTTCTAGGACAGTGATTTCAGCACAGAGGTCTTCAGGTTTGCACTTAGTGCTGTCAGGAACAACTTAATGAATTTCCGGGAATGAAGTTCTTCAGTAACGTTAAAACTTGACCAGCCACCAATACTTAAGCGAAGGGGTGAAACTTACCAGACACCTCCTCCTGGGAATTTATTCTAAGGAAAGAATTCAAAGGAAGAGCAAAGCTATAGGTTCAGAGATGTTTTTTTTTAACAGGACTGTTGTTGAGAACAGAAACTGGCTACCATCCAAATATCCATCAGTAAAGGAATGCCAAGGAAACCATGAAAGCTCAAGGAGCGATTAGGCATCCACTAAAAATGACAGGAAATCTGTGGTGAAGGGCTGCCCTGTGCACAGTCTGGGCACATGCTGAATTTGGTAATCTTAAACCGTTTTAATCTTCTGTAATAAATAAGGATAACAATAATAGGGTTGTACAGAATAAATGAGAAAAAAAGACTTTAAAATGCTTTAACAGGATGATTGGCATTTAGTAATTACACAATAAATGTTATAATTACGTAAATAAATAGAAGGGACAAAGGTGTAGCTACATTTAACCTACATTGTGAATTTGGAGGAAGTGGAGAGGAAGAAATGAGCTGCTGAAAGAGAGAGGGCTGTTGTGCAGTGCTGATTTCTGATCTGTGAGAGGCACGATCCCTGTGATTTTGTCAAAGAGCAAATTAGAAGAGGAAAATAAAAAATATCCTGGAGAAAATAACCTGTTCAGTAAAAGAGATATCTTTCTAGAAACACTGCTAGGAAACCATCCTGAGCATAAGGTGAAAACAGCCCAGGAACTAGGTGGAGAGGAAGCTGGTTCTGCAGATCAGAGTAGACTGTGAGTCCTTTTCTTTTTTTTTTTAAAGATTTATTTATTTATGCATACAAGTTGGGGTACAGGCCAGAGGTGGGGGGTGGCAAAAGGGTTCACCAGAAACAGAGTGGGGAGCAGAACAGGCAGATCGATGGAAATACACTGCTGAGGGGAGTGGCAGGTGAGGCAGGAGAGGTCTGCCGCGCTGTGTGGGAAGCTCCCCAGCTGGGAGTTGAACTCTAGACTTCGAGTCCTTTTTACCCCACTTCCTAATAGGGTCCCTAAGATTGAACAGGTATTTATTAAAAAGAGACCGGCTCACGTGACAGTGGGCAGTGTTTGACTTTTGTCAGAAAGGTTACAAAACCAGACAGAGGTAACCAGTCAGTCACCATATGACCTAGAGTTGGTTTCCTTAAAGGGGAGAAAACCAAGGTCCACCTCCACGAACATATGACCAACAGGAGAGGGAGCCTGTGCAAATCCCAGCACCCAGAGAAAAAGGAACCCGAGACATCTGAGTTCATGGAAGCATAGTTCAAGGGAGAACTGTCACTCTCTAGAGCAATAACAGCCGCCATTTTAAGTATCTAAGAACAACCTTAAACGTATTTAACAGATAAGAATCCTTTAATAAAATGTAAACAGCCGTGAGTAATCCTTGTGTATTATGGAATATAGCATATGGCATGGTATTATGAACTGGTGATGAAGATGGTAGTCTTGCTGAAAGATTATTTTGGACTTTTTGTTGTAAACAGAAATGAATGTCAAATATGGTTTTCTGATGTGTTCGATATATGGGTGGTAACATCAGCAGTGTTAAATATTTCACCTTCAATGCTGTGGGCAGGTTACTAAGCACTGAGGGCCTCTTTTTTTCTCATTTGTAAGTTGAAGAGTTGAACAGATTGTAAGACCCTTTCAAATTCTAATGTTGAATGATGAAAACATTTACATATACATTGAGTTTCCCAGCTCCCCTTTAGCTAAACAGTATTGTTCTAGTCACTTTGCTTACATTCACTGAAATAAAAATAATAAAATAGAGACCAAAGGGAAAAAAGGCAAACAAAATGTAGACAAAAAACCATGAAGCCAAGATTATAACAGGTCTCAGTTTCCCCCTTAGGATTTTATGTTATAGGAGTCTCTTCTTTTTTCCACATGAGAATTTTTAATAAGACCTCCCTTGACAAACAAAATCAGAGAGTTCTTTTATAAACCAGCAAGGGAGAGGAGTTTAATAACCCGCCAGCTCAGTGTTCTTCTCTGCAATCACTCAGCTACTCCCAGCTGTATCCTGACAGGAACTCCTCCTTTGAAAGTAGAAATGGGAGAGATGATCAATTTCTACCCTTAGGTACCTGAGGAGAATTTATTCTGCATTGTTTCATTTTTCAGCTACCTCTTTAGCTTCTATGCCCCAGGGGGAACTGGAAAACTACCTCTCTACTTAGTACTCATTTTTTATTAATATAATGCGTCAATTAAAGCTTTCTTGTACCCGATCTTTGTGTTTCCTGTGAAGAAGGAAGGAAGGAAAAGAGAGGAAGGGACTGACTTACTGTACTGGGTTTAGCACACTCTAGGAGGAAGATTAAAGAAAGGTCATGGGCCTTATCTAATTTTAAATAAAATTCCTATTTAACAATGCAGGGTCTAATACAAAATGTGAGCCAGCTCTCTCCAAGAATGAATGGCAAAAGAAGCTAACCCCAGAGCAGTTCTATGTCACCAGAGAAAAAGGAACTGAACCGGTGAGTGATTTTCTGATTAGGTGTTTTGGGGTGTGTGGGATGGAGAGATTGGAGTAGATATGACTACAAACCCTATCTATTTATTGGCAGCTCTGCAAATCTCATTCCTCCATTGTCTGCTCTGGATAACAGCACCATCCACTTATAGAAGCCTGCAGCTTTCCCCTGTACACATCACGCTCCACCCTCCATCCCTCACCTGTTCTGCCTCCTAAATGACCTTCCAGCCTCTGCTTTTATCCACTCCTCTGGCCTCTGTGCTGGCCCTGGTCCTGCCATCTCTAGTACCCAGGGGACTGCAGAGCCTCCGACTGTTTTACTTGCCTACTTGCTTTTCACCTAGCCCTTCTTCACTCCACCACCAAAAGAATCCTACTTTATTTTTCCATTTTCTTTTATTGAATTAACACTGCGTTATAACATTATATAAGTGTCAGGTGTTCATCACTATAAATCAACATCTCCATAAACTACATTAAGTTCACCGATAAAAGTCTAAACCTATCCTTCATGGTTCCATGCTCCCCTTGTTACCCTAGTTACCCATACTCATTTCCCCTCCCCTTCTGGTAAACATTAACTGGTCTTGTAGTCCAAACATACATTTCAATTTATTTATTTCATCTGTTTGTTCTCTCTATCACATAAGGGTGATAACAGACAGTGCCTTTTTCTGTCTGGCTTATTTCACTAAGCATAATTTCTTCTAGGCCCATCCATGCTGTTCCAAATGGCAGTATTTCATCTTCTTGATAGCTGAATACTATTTCATTGTGTATATATGCCACATGATTTTTATCCATTCATCATTTGATGGGTACTTAGGTTCTTTCCAATTTGGCTATTGTAAATTGCACTGCAATAAACATGAAAGTTCATATATATATTCCTGAATTAACCTTTTTGTATTGGGGGGTAAGTACCCAGAAGTGGGATACCTGGACCTTAGGGACCATAGGAATTTCTATTTTTAATTTTTTGAGAAATCCCTGTATTGCTTTCCATAATGGCTGTACCAGTTTACATTCGCACCAACAGTGTACAAGGGCTCCCTTCTCTCCAGATCCTCTCTAACACTTGTTTCTTGTTTTTTGAATAACAACCATTCTCACAATAGTGTGACATGAGGTGATATCCCATTATTGTTTTGATTTGCATTTCTCTAATAAAAGATAATGAACATCTTTTCACATGCCTACTGGTTATCTGCATGTCTTCTTTGGAGAGGAGTCTATTGAATTTCTCTGTTTTTTAATTGGTTATTTTTTTATTGTTGAATTTTGTGCATACTTTGTATATTTTGTAGTCTAACGTATGATGTGAAAATATCTTCCCTCATTCAGTAGGTTATCCTTTCTTTTTGATGCAAGTTGCTTTTGCTATGTGGAAGCTTTTTAGTTTGATATAGTTCCATTTGTTTGTTTTTGCTTTTGTGTTCCTTGCCATTAAAGTCCCCAGCCATAGTGCTAAGACTGATGTCAAGAACATGCCACCTATATTTTCTTCTATGTGTTTTATGGCTTCAGGTCTTAGATTTAACTCCTTAATCCATTTTGAATTAATTTTTGTATCTGATGTTACTTTAATTCCTTTGCATGCAGCTATCCAGTTATTCCAACACCATTTACTGAAGAGACTTTCCTTGACCCATTGTAAGCTCTTGACTCAGTTGTCCATATGTGTATGGTTTTATTTCTGAGCTATGAATTCTGTTCCAATCATCTGTTCGTTTTATTCCCAAACCAAGCTGTTTTAGTTACTTTTGTGGGAGTGCGATGGTTCCATTTTTGTTCTTTTTCTCTCAGGAATGGATTTGCTGTTAGGCGCTTTTATAGTCTGAAATGAATTTCATGATTTTTTTGTTCTAGTTCTGTGAAGAATGCCATTGGAATTTTGATGGAAGTTGAATCTGATTAGTGCTTTTGATATGAATGCAAGATGAGGATATGGAACTTCTCTTATTGCAGATGTCAGTTTGGCTCATGTTGGGAGCAAGCATTCAGGGGGATGGTTGTAAACAGACCAGCTTACTAGTTCATGGATTTCTGCAGCTAAGTTTAAGGTTTTGAAAGGGGTAAAAGGTTCAGGTGTGCTCAGATGATATACTCAGTAGGTTAATTTGAAATTGTTTGTTATGTAACTCAGAGACAATGTGCTGTTCGTACTAACACAGGGAATTTGAATGTTAGGCCTGTGGGTTTTATCAGGTGGGAAATCTAGACACGACTCTCCCAGCAATTTCCTGAGTCACCTTTGTGCCTTGATTGACCCAGTCTGTGCTTGGGCTCTTTTCCATCCCATAAAATGGGGTGTGCCCACCACCATCAATGACCTTCATAGTGGATTCATGCAAGAATTCTTTTCCTTTGACAGAGAACACAGCAAAAAGAATTGGGCAAAAAATGGTCTTCTTTTGTTTTGCTTTTAACAATGAGATCCAGTTTGCAAAATAATACTTGGAAAATAGTAAAGAAAATTATTGCCCAGCTCACCCATTGCCTCAAGTCTTCTTGTGTACCTTTCATGAGACATTACAAACTCCTTAAGCCACAATTGATGTAACATCTGTGTAGCAATGCAAGCACAGGAAGAACTAGCTCATTCTTTAAATATTATTAGGTAGACAGTGTCCTAAGCACCACGTGGAGTATATTAAAACTACAGCCCCCACTCACTGAGCTGTGCTTTGTGTATATTTACATTCTATCTTTAATTGGAGATTTCAAAGTGTTGTAGACAGAGAACTTGATTCCTGCTGTTTTAACTCTTTTGAAATGGAGAACAAAATCTTACACAATCCAGAGGACTATTCTCTGGCCTTTTCCTCAGACTTTGATGTTCTTGAATTAAAGGTGCTATGTAAATACAAAACACTATTAAAGTCATCATTTGAATATTTGGCACAATAAGCACTGGGTTGTAAGTAAGCCCGCTGGCTGCTTCGTTGAGGGTATCGTAATTTTCTCTCATTTGCACTTTGTCAAATTTGTACAGAAATGCTTTATTAGGGTGCTTAATATTGGGTTTAAATCTGCTGTATCATCTCCAGCTGATGTGAGAAACCTGAACATGATGTGTCTGATTTATTTTAGCCTTTCAGTGGGATCTACCTGGATAACAAGGAATCAGGAATGTATCACTGTGTCTGCTGTGACAGCCCGCTGTTCAGGTGAGGAGACGCATCCGGAGTCCCTGAAGGAGAAGGAACCTCCAGGTTCATAAACTCCATCTCCTTTGAGGCCTTGGATAAATGCATACTCATATGATTTTGAATTGCCCTTCTCATTTGACATTGCTGCTATAAGGGGAGCTTTCCATTATAAGATACTTGCCTGTCTTACTGCTTTTGGCATTTAGAGAAGTGAACAAGACTATTTAGCCTCTCTCTTCCTTTCTATATCTCTGGAAAATAGGAATTTTTCCTGGGGAAGTTTTTAAAGAAGGCTAAGCCATAATAGTATTTGGTTGGCCACATGATTAAAGCTCTATCCCAAAGAAAATGGGTTTATAACTTAATTTAGGTAATGTAGAATTTTATGATAGATTCTCCACGATGCCTGACAGTAGTGAATACCCTGCCCTTGTCTATGTAGCTATAAGTAAATTTAATTGTCCCTTGATTTCAAAGCCCTTTTAAGTCAATCAGGATCTGAAATCTCTCAACAAAACCTTTTTTGTTTAGACATGCAGGAAACAGGCATTAAAAAGTAGATTTGGGCCTCCCCGGTGGCGCAGCGGTTAAGCGCTGTGCTGTGGAGCTGTCGGCAGGGGCGACGCAAGTTCGACGCCCGGCCGGGGAGAATCCCACATGGTGCGGCAGACCTCTCCTGCCTCGCCCGCTGCTCCCCTCAGCAGTGTATTTCTGATCTGCCTGTTCTGCTCCCTGCTCTGTCGCTGGTGAACCCTCTCGCCACCCCACACCTCTGGCCTGTACCCCAGCTTGTATGTATAAATAAAAAATAATAATAATAATAATAATAATAATAAATAAATGAGGTAGTCATTTAAAAAAAAAAAAGTAGATTTGATGAAGAAGGAAGAAAAGCATCTTTGAAGTCCTGTTTTCCAGGACTTCAAAGATGTTTTCCTTTCTTTTGCATCAACCCTAAATGAGTTTCGAATAAAATACAAGTCAGTCCAGCTCGGTGAATCTTCTGTTAAGGCAGTGCCTCATTATGTCTTTTGGTCTGTGAGCAGACCCGACTTTCTTGGCTCTTAATGTGGACTGAATTTGGAAGCCAGACCCGATCTGCAAGGATGAGGAATAATCAGGATTGATTTCCCTCTGTGTTTGGGGAAGGAGAGGCCTTTGCCCCATCGCTTCACTCAGTGGCACGTGAGGAGATAACCAAGGTGGCAGCCGGCCCAGCAGTGCCTGAAAAACTGGGAGAAGTTGGTTTATTTGGCCACAATAAGGTGTGGGTCTCATTTCTGGGACATTGATTCTTGACTTTTGATTCTACTGAAGAGGAGGAGGAGGACCTTGAGGCCCAACCTGTATGTAGCCAAAGAACCATGTTGTAAAATTGTGAATGACCGCCCTGTGCAGAAACAAGACAGAAGTTCTTTTTCTGTCACTGAACCGTGAAGGCAAAAGATGAAAAGTCAGCCTTGGAGGAACACTCTCCTACACCTAGTATATTCTTCATTTTTCTATTTTCTTGGTGTTCCAGTGTCCACACTAGTAATGATGAGACCTTCTGCCTATACAGTGGCTACCATCCACCCATGCCCAGTGTGCAGGCTCAGTCATGAAATCAGAGAACAGTGGAGCAGAAAGGAATCTGAGAGACCGGAGCAGAATTGCTCTCCCTAGTAGAACTTTCTGTAAAGGGAAATGTTCTATATTTGTTCAACGCAGTGTTGTAGCCACTAATCTTATGTGGCTATTGAGCACTCCAAATGTGATTGAAAGTTGGATTTTTAATTTTAGTGAATTTAAATTTCATACTACTGTATTAGCACAATGCTAGTCCAAATTAAGGCTATTGTGTGCCTCACCCCAGGGCCTAGAGGCAGTAAAGCAATCAAGACTAATTGTAAAACCAGATGATTCTCCAAAAGCCCATTTTACCCAGTGGCCAGTTTACTGAACTGACTATTCACTAATCTTGTTTCTTGTCTCATTTAGTTTTAGTTGACAAGTTTCCATTTTCTTTTTTTTTTTTCATTTACTTTTGTTATTCATCTTTTACATTAAAGTGTGTTCCCCATAGGTTACCCATCACCTGTTCACCCGTGAAGCCAACCATAGTCCCTTGTGCTCCGCTCTTCCCCCCTCTTGAGCCCTTACCTTCCCCTCCCCCTTGCTGAATGTCGTATTCTTATTTGGCTCCCCTATATTCCTGTTATAAGTGAAACCATTCGATACTTTTCTCTCTCTTTCTGGCTTATTTCACTGATCATCATCCCTTCTAGTTCCATCCATGTTGCTGCAAATTGCATGTGTTTGTCTTTTTTGAATGCTGAGTAGTGTTCCATTGTGTGTATGTACCACATCTTGTTGATCCAGTCATCTACTTTTGGGCATCTGGGTTGTTTCCATACCTTAGCTACTGTAAACAGTGCTGCAGTAAACATGCATGTGCATGTATCCTTTCGGATTAGTGTTTTTGTGACCTTTGGGTAGATTCCCAGAAGTGGTATTGCCGGGTCATATGGAAGCTCCATTTCTGGCTGTTTGAGGAAGCTTAACACAGCTTTCCATAATAGTAGGACCAATTTGCATTCGCACCTGCAGTGTAGGAGAGTTCCTTTTTCTCGACATCCTCACCAACATTTGTTATTACCTGTTTTTTCAATGTATGCCATTCTGACTGGCATGAGGTGGTATCTCATTGTGGTTTTAATTTGCATTTCCCTGATTATAAGTGATATTGAACATTTTTTCATAACCTGTTGGCCATTTGCTTTTCTTCTTTGGAGGAGTGTCTTTTTAGCTCTTCTGCCCATTTTTTGACTGGATTGTTGACTTTGTTTTTGTTGAGTTGTGTGAGCTCTTTGTAGATTTTTGTTACCAGTCCTTTATCGGTTGTATTGTGTGCAAAGATCTTCTCCCAGTTAGTAGGTGTCTGTTTGTTTTGGTTATTGTCTCTTTTGCTGTACAGAAGCTTTTTAGCTTGTAGTAGTCCCAGCTGTTTATCTTTTTTTTAACTCCTTTGCAATGAGGGAGGTGTTTTTAAAGATTTTGCTGAGATGTATGTCATGTGGAGTTTTGCCTATATTATCTTCTATAAATTTTATGGTTTGAGGTCTTATCTCCAGGTCTTTTATCCATTTTGAGTTGGTTTTTGTGCCCAGTGGGAGGTAGTAGTCTAGCTTCATTTTTTTGCATGTAGCAGTCCAGTTTTCCCAGCACCATTTACTGAACAGGCTAACCTTGTTCCATGGCATATTCTTTGCTCCTTTGTCGAAGATTAGTTGTCCATAAATATGTGGATTAATTTCTGGCTTTTCTATTCGATTCCATTGGTCTATGTGTCTGTTTTTGCTCCAGCACCATGCTGTTTTAATTATTATGGCTTGTAGTATAGTTTGAAATCTGGGCGTGTAATCCCTCCAAGTCTATTCTTTTTAGTCAGGAGAGCTCTAGCTATTCGAGGTTTTTTGTGGTTCCATATGAATTTCATCAATATCCGTTCTATTTCTTTGACGAATGTCATTGAGATTTTTATCGGAATAGCACTGAATCTGTAGATTGCTTTTGGTAGGATTGCCATTTTGATAATGTTAATTCTTCCAATCCATGAGCAGGGGATGTCTTTCCATTTTTTTGTGTCTTCCTCTATTTCTTTTAACAGTGTCTTGTAGTTTTCTTTGTATAAGTCCTTTACCTCTTTTGTTAGGTTTATTCCCAGGTACTTGATGTTTTTGGTTTCGATTTTGAAGGGGATAATTCTCTTAATTTCTTCTTCTTCAGACTGAGTGTTTGCATATAGAAAGGCTACTGATTTTTGTGCATTGATTTTGTATCCTGCTACGTTACTGAATTGGTCTATAGTTTTGAGTAGTTTTTCTATGGAGTTTTTAGGATTCTACATGTATAGAATCATATCATGTGCAAATAGTGACAATTTGATTTCTTCCTTCCCTATTTGGCTCCCTTGTATGTCTTGCTCTTGTCTTATTGCTCTCACTAGGACTTCAAGTATTATATTGAAAAGCAATGGTGAGAGTGGACATCCTTGTCTTGTTCCTGATTTTAGGGGGAAGGCTTTCAGCTTCTCACCGTTGAGGGTAATACAGGCTGTGGGTTTGTCGTATATGGCTTTTATTATGTTAAGGAATGTTCCTTCTATCACAAGGATTTCAAGGCCCTTTATCATAGGCGGGTGTTGCACTTTGTCAAATTGCTTTCTCAGCATCTATTGATATAATCATATGGTTTTTATTTTTCTTTTTGTTGACGTGTTGGATTACGTTGATTGATTTTTGGATGTGTAACCATCTTTGTGTCCCTGGAATAAATCCCACTTGGCCGTGGTGTATTATCTTTTGGATGCAGTGTTGGAGCCTGTTGGCTAAGATTTTGTTGAATATTTTTGCGTCAGTGTTCGTTAGAGAGATTGGTCTCTAGTCTTCTTTTTTTGTGTTGTCTTTGTTTGGTTTTGGTATTAGTGTTATGTTGGCTTCATAGAACGTGTTTGGTAATATTCCTTCCTTCTGAATTGTTTGAAAGAGTTTGTGTGAGATAGGAACTAGTTCATTTTTGAATGTTTGGTAGAATTTGTTTATGAAACCATTGGGTCCTGGGCTTTGTTTTGGGGGAGGGTTTTGGTTACTGTTTCAGTTTTGCTGCTTGAAATTGGCCTGTTTAGGTGTTCCATATCTTTACCTATTTTTGGGTGGGGGTGTAGTTTCAGGAATTTGTCCATTTCCTCTAAGTTCTTGAACTTGTTTCCATATAGCTGTTTATACTAATCTCTGATTATTCTTTTGATTTCTGCTCTGTCTGTTGTAATTTCTCCTCTTTCATTTCTTATCCTGTTTGTTTGTGTGTCCTCTCATTTTTTCTTTGTAAGCCTGGCTAAAGATTTGTCTATTTTGTTTATTTTTTCGAAGAACCAGCTTTTGGTTGTGTTGATCTTCTGTATTGTTTTTTGATTTCCATTTCATCTATTTCTTCTTTGGTTTTTATTATGTCCTTTCTTATACTGGCTTTTGGGTTTTTCTGTTGTTCCTTTTCCAGTTCTTTGAGATGGGAGATTACATTGTTTCTTTGAGATGTTTCTTGTTTCTTGATGTGAGCCTGTATTGCTCTGTATTTCCCTCTTAATACTGTTTTTGCTGTGTCCCAAACGTTCTGGAAAGTTTTGTCTTCTTTGTCATTCATTTCTAGGTATTTTTTAATTTCTTCTTTGATCTCCTCATTAGTCCAGTGGTCTTCAAGCAGTGTGGGTTTCAATCTCCATGATGTAAAAGGGTTCCTTTTTTTCTTTTCATGGTTCATATCTAGTTTGATAGCTTTATGATCGGAGAAGATAGTAGGTATGATTTTGATCTCTGTGTATCTGTTGAGGTTTGTTTTGTGACCTAGTATGTGATCGATCCTGGAGTATGAGCCATGTGCACTTAAAAGAATGTGTATTCAGATTTTGGGGTGTGCAGTGCCCTATAGATATCTGTTAAGCCCGTGTGGTCTAGGTCTTTATTTAGAGCTTTAGTGTCCTTGTTTATTTGTTGTCTCATTGATCTGTCCATTTGTGATAGTGGGGTGTTGAAGTCTCCTGCTATGTATGTATTTTCTCTTATGTCTGTGTTCAGAGATGATCATAATTGTCTTATATATTTTGGTGCTCCTTCATTTGGGGAGTATATGTTGATGAGAGTTATAACATCTTGCCTTTATCATGATATAGTGACCATCTATGTCTCTTTTTACCTTTTTTAGTTTGAAGTCTATTTTATCTGATATAAGTATTGCTGTCCCTGCCATCTTTTTAGGACCATTTGCTTGTAGGATTGTTTTCCAGCCTTTTACTTTCAATCTGTGTTTATCTTTTGTGACTAAAGGTGTTTCCTGTAGACAGCAGAAGGTTGGGTCTTGTTTTTTGATCCATTTCGCTACTCTGTGCCTTTTTATTGATGACTTTAGTCCGCTTACATTTAGAGTTAATATTGATACATTGGCATCTATATTGGCCATTTTATTTGTTTTTTTGTGGTTTTTTTCCTTGTCTCATTCTGGTCTTTTCATTCCTTTGTCAGTTTTGGATTTAGGATTTCTTGTAGTATTGTTTGTAGTGGGGGTTTAGTCATGACGAATTTCTGGAGACTCTGTTTGTCTGGGAAGATCCTTATCCTTTCTTCCTAGATGAAGGAGAGCTTTGCGGGATAAAGTATTCTTGGCTGGCATTTATTGTCTTGGAGTTTGTTGA